>VYXC01010094.1:1215158-1267800 GCA_013397175.1 Platysteira castanea
ATAATGCCAGAAATCAAAGTACAGATTATCAGAACAGCAAGGCTTTTCATAATGGTCTCTCTGCATGAAAGGTCCATGTGTCAGCTAAGAAAATGAATTTTTAATAATACTTGGCACTGAATGAGGGGTTTGTCTCAACAGAGTGCATCAAGCACTGCTTATCTGATCTTTGTAACTCTGAAATAAGTTTCACCTATTTGAATGATCTTTTTCTTAGCTATCTTTATATCAAGAAGCTTATTCAGGATATGATATCCTTAATATCAACACAGGGATTCATTTTTTAAATAAGGAAATAAAAACACAGTAGGGATATTTACATTGGTGTGCTCAATAGCATTTCTCTGTTGCACAGGGAACAATATTTCTGTGCCTGTTTAAAATTTTAGAGAAATTTATGCTGCCTTTTTAAGCCAGGCAAACATTATGAAGTTTATGCATGAGTTTAATATATATTTAAAAGATGCTATCTATGAGCTTGATGCCCATTTCATTCTGTACTTAATTACTTAGTATCATTTTGAGTACATGCTACTACACAAACTCTATGTGATGTCACAGAACGCAGCTCTGCAATTTGCAGTGTTAGCAAATAAAGGCTCTTAGTCAGATTTCTTCGTAGCAGCTTGACATAGACTGTGTGTGCACATACTGTAAAGAAATAAACATGCTCTCTAAGACTAGTTTAGAGACAAATGCCTCTTCTTTGCTTTAGATTTAAAATAGTAATCTGAAAAAATAAATATATACATAAAAAGGCAAACTAGTTATTCTTGGTTCATGCAGCAGCAGCTTTGAGAGACAAGCATTCCTTCTTAGACTAAAGACAAATCAAAGTCCTCTGATTCCTGTAAAAATGTGTGTATCTACAGTCATAGTTTGTTCTGGATCAATTCCAGTGCATTGTGATGATAGGAACTAGAAAGGAAAACTCAAAAGGGTATTTTTAATCACTTTTACCTCTATTAACAATGTGATGCTATTTCCATTGTTCCTGTTATAAAAATAAGTAGCTGACATGTCCCCCAGAATTGATTATTGTGTTTTAGTCAACAGAACAGCCATCAAGATATTTCAGCCTATCAGGAAAGGGAGTGGAAAGGAGCTGACAGAGAAACCTCAAAGGAAGGACAAGACACTGTGTCTTTTGTCCTTTGTTCCAAGATGGAAATAAACTGTCTCCACTTTTGATAAGCTTTTCTTTTGATCTTTGTTTGCAATAATTAGGGTTAGACACTAAGTTATTTTATGAACCCTTTCAGGTTTAGCCCCCTCTTAGCTAATATAAATATGAGTTATTTGACCTCAGCAAACAATCACATTTATTAAGTCTTTATTATTTGCTTTAATTTATGGAGATTTTGCCTAATGTGCAAGGGAACTAGACATTGATAGATTTGGGTTAGATGAAAATTTTACTTCAGATTTAATTTTACTTCATATTTTATAAATGTGAGAACATAAAATGCATAAAAAAGATATAAAGATCTATTTTCTGCCTGTGTCTATTGTATAAGTACATATATAGTTTTATATATATATATATATATATATAAAATTTCTAACAATTTAGGAATGCTCATCACACTGTGCTCTCCTCTAGTTTAGATGTCTTGGAAAATCTGCACTCTGCCTAAGGCTACAGATTGGTGCTGNACCAAAAACCATCTTCACAAAAGGGTAAAACAAATTAATCTGAGTAGTTAAATACATTGTAAATCTAGGCAGTTTTCACATATATACCAGAATTCAGGATACTACAGAGTAAAACAAACATAGTAGTCAAAGAATGTGGGCAGCATAATTTCAGAAAACAGTCCAGAATTAAAGTGTGTATATATTTTTACATCATTGATCATAGATTTTAAAGATCATTGTAACAACCTGAATCACAAATCTTGCTTAGGTTTCCTGCTTGAATTTGTATCTCTGGCATTTTAAAATGCCTCCCTTAGCAATGCACCTTGATTTTAAGATTTCAAATGGCAACCTCAAAGTTCAAAACATGACAAATTCTTCAGAATTTAAAACGTGTGTCTTAGTCCAAATTTTTATTCCCTTAGAATCAGTATCTAGTCTTTCACCAGTGTTCTTTTGTATTGTCCTGGAGATCACAATCAAGCTGTGGGATTGCATTGAGAACTAAATGATGGGAAGCTATAATATCCCTCCTAATGTCAAGGACAAAAAATATTGTGTGTGCTTTGCTGAGACACATCATTGCATTAGTATACAGTTTCATGTCTGCAGATTTAAAAAATGCAATAATTTTCAGTAGCTTCCTGAAACATGTAGTATAGTCATTTACTGGAAAATACAGAATGCTCTTTAAGGGATCTAAATTGCTGAATCTCTGTCTCTCCAGTGGAATAGTCGACTCTTATCAGCTGAATAAGTGATACAGTCTAAACAAAGGGTAATAATGTTCAACTGGAATTCCAGGAAAGGAAGCTTAATGCGAACTTCCTGATTTAATCTTACAAAAATAGAAAGGTTGATAGGATAAATGAATCACTCAGAAGAGCAGATTTTGCTTCATTTAATTAAAACAGACCATAAAAATGTCAAAGTACTATTTGTAACCTTAACTGCAAAGCTCACATGTAAAACTATTTAGGGTATCATTTTCATGCATGAGACTGAGAAAAATCTCTTCAAAGAAACAACTCAATTTTCTCAAAATTTCTTCTCATTTTCCAGCCTGGAAAACGGTGACAGCTACATGGAAATTTCTTATACAATATCCTGTATCTTCTGTTTTTGGTGGGTCAGGAAAAGTCTTCTCAGAAATAAATTTGGAACTTCTGCTTCTGGGAGATAATCAGCAAGTCAGAGATGCATGGATATTGAAGAAAAACAAAAGAACTGTTTTGAGCCTTAAGAAGAGGTTTCGTTAGGTCCAGTTAGTGTTCACTTTGACTTCCTGACAATGGTAGTCACTCAAGTGTGGAATAAACTCACAAAGAATGTGGAATGAACAGTTTTTTGAACAAGATACCTGGCAAGTTGCTGGAAAATGAGCAAGACAGCTGGTCCTGCATTTCTGGTAGAATAGAAATGACAATGTAGTAGGCCCTCTCAATCTCTAAATCGTGCAAATTTGTAACCTGTCAACACCTCTATATAGAGCCAAATGAAAATATTTAAAATGTAAGTCAGGCAAGTGACAAGGTGTGATTACAACTGTCTTCTTGCCCCCTAAAAAACCAGCAGGAAAAAGTGTAAAAAATGTGTGTATACTGCCATAACCCCCTAAACAAAACCAACAAATCCACAGGGCTGCCAGAGGCCATCCATATCAGAAGAACATGAATCCCATTTCCTGAGACTTGAATATGTTCCACCCACAATCAAGCCTTGCCTTAGGTGGAAAGCTTTTACTTCACACGTGGGCAGGGAAATTTCATCTTCTTATAAATAGCTTTTTTTGCCCAATAATTTTCAGTTTCTAAACTCTTCCAGGATTGAGTTCTGCTTAATGGCAAGCTGATGGACGGGAATCTTTTTGTGCTCTTAGGCAGAACCTTGCCACAGCTGGCTTTTTTTTTCCTGATCAGGGTTTGATCCCAGGTTGGTTTCTTTTTTGTTTGTTTGTTTGTTTGCTTGCTTGTTACCGGTTTTTATTGCCTTCTAGTTTGTTATGTTCTTCTGTTTTGTTTTTGTGGTTGTAAGTTCTTTTTTTACTAACATATAAAGTTGCTCAGAACGGGATATCAGAGACACACTTCATGTGAGAGGGCTGCTGTGTGCATTTATGGCTGAGTGCTGCCAGAAGAAAGCAAGAAGAGCCAGACCTGGTGAAACATCACATCTGCGCATGTAAAAAATCTTCAGAAACATGCTAAGGGTAGATAGGGATGACTGATAGCATCTACAGAACATGACATGGGAAGAGGAATAAAGAAGAGGTAGAAGAGTGACACAAAAATCCTAAGCCACATGGACTCCCTTACCCAGTGACTGACTCCATAGTGAAAGTTAGGGATTATCTTCCCCTAGAGATTTAAAATGGGAAAATCCCAAACAATGCTGGAAATCAGTGTTATACAAAGGTAGAAAACAAATATTAAAAAAAAGCAAATTCAAACTGACCAAAAACCAATGCAATCTCCTCATTCCCTGTTGTGCCTGAGATATCTGGGTGTTTCAGACAGCTGTGACTGATGAGGCGCCCATCTGTGATGAGCTAAGGATGGGATGTGAGCCTTGGAGTCAAAATGGAATTGCCTACTTTTGGCCAAAACGTACTTTAGAGGCGGGTGTGCTATGACTGCCAACTATCTGTTTTCTTTTGGCACTAGAAATAACAATCTTGGATAACCTCCCTTTGGTAGTTTAGTTCCAGTTACAGATATTACAGAAGAGTCTTCCATTTCATAGAAAAAAATGATGAAAATTAGAAGGAAGATGCTCATCTTTTGCCAGACTTGCAAAATATATTTTTCCTTACATATTTAGTGGTTTGGGTAATTATTTTCTTAATTAGGAGACTTGTCAAAACACATGATGGTGACTGATTTCATGTCACCACTGTTTTTCCTAGCAGTTTCTGATTACTGATTATATGTTACAGAAAAACATTCATTTATAATTACTGACAGTAATTTCTTAGAGATCATTAACAGCCAAAATGCTATTGCCTACCTAAGTATTTTACAGCTTCCCTCGGGAAAAGAAAAAAAGAAAAAAACAAAGAGCTTTTCTTGTTTAAAATTAAAATTTGAGTTCAGAAAATGGAATTGTTCTATGTTTGATTGTACATTAGGAACTTAAAGGCAAGAGATGATGAAAACATCCATGTCTATCTGTGCTACTCCTGGATGATGGTGCCTGAAATACTACATGAAAAAACACACTTTTGCACTACTGTGACACTTCCAACTGATGTTTGCCAAGCATGCTGCAGATGATGCTTTAGCCTCAAAGTAATTTTAATGCATCAGCTGTCACTTTACAGTTAGAGAGACTGAAGCACCCAGAAAGGTATGGGGATTTTCCACAGCTCCATTCTAAACTGGCTGAGAAAATTGTGAAAAAAGTCTGCCAGTCTTTTCCCCTTTTGTGGGCTTCACCCTTACCACTCACAGCATCTCATACACTCCAGGACATAACTGGCTTGTGCCTTACTTTTGCACCATTGTAGCAAGAAGGAAAAGCTCTACTGGTTCCAGTACAAGACCTGAAACTGCTTGAAGTTCCTGTTCTCAGTCTGCTTCTGACACTTCCAGGGCTACTAGAGTTCAGGAAAGGGGGCATCTTCTTTACCTCAGAGAGAAGAGCTCACACGAGTGACTGCACATTGCTTCTAATGCAAGTCAGTGTTTTGAGGATAACATTAAATATAATAGTCATGAAATGACCATTAGGATGTCATGAAAAATTCAAGTTCTGTGTTGTTTTAGAGAAGGAGAAAATACAGATTGAATTTGATATATGGGCTAGTATTTGGCACAAGGTACGTATTCAAGTATGCATCTCACCTGGTTTTCTTTTACCTTATCAATAACATTTATAGTTTTCTTCTCTAGGGATAACCTTAGTGTTTATGCTGTGTTATTTGGAATCCTTGATGCAAGACAGAATCTTGCCAGTGTAGCTGTTCTGTGCCAGTGCACCAAAGTAACTTTAAGTATCCAAGGATATCTATTTCTTGGTCATTTTAATACCACAGCTATCTGTAGCTTCCATTCTCTGCTAACAAATGTTTGGTTACTAGTGTTCAATATTATGCAATAAGACAGTGAGTCCCCAGAACTCCCTGTCAGGAACACAAAGTACTCTAAGATAGATCACTTTCATATTTTCTGGCATTCAGCGATGGGTAAATCTCCAAATGGTTTGTAGGTTCATTTAGTTTAAACTTAATATCCAGAACTCAGATTCCTAGAGCTAAGCTTTCTCAAACTCAAAACCAGACTAGTTATATGATGAGATGCATCTTTTTTTAATACCTATATGCAGACTATGGTGCCAAGGATTGGTTTTGAAACAAAATAAGGATTGTCTGAAGTGTTTAAGTTTACCTTGATTATATTTTTTCTCAGGAAGACAACTGAACAGAAAGAACTTCATTTGAGGCATGGCTGAAGAAGTCTTTTAAAATGTTGGAAACCTTCCTCTTATACACTAGTCATCGAATGTCAACTGAGAAGAGCACAGGCTGAAAAAGTAAATTTTTTAGTAACAGCTTCAGTGATATCAAGTATTAGGAAAATGTTAATTGTTCCGTTTTGGAGAGTAGGACAGCAAAACAATTTCACATGTTTTGACTGATTTTATCTCCTTTGCACACACAGTATAGTACATTTTCTTCAATGATTAAGCATAGATAAATCAGTTCTTCATCACAGGGCTACAAATGTGTAATTGACATTTTGACAATTTGACAATAAAAAAAGCCTTACTGAGGAAATTACATTTGAAATGCTGTGTAGCAGATTTATTTTTCTTCTAATGGAAGATAATTAAACATAATTAAATTACAATTTCTTCATGATTTTTCAATGTTAACATTTAAAGTCTGTGTCATTCACTTTTTCCAGCTGTTATTTTGTTCAAGGAGTCAGTGTATTACTTGACTTTTCTGTAAGATTTTCAAGTAGAACCACTTTTACTTCCTTTAATGTTACAGTATTTGGTTGGGCTATTCTTTGGTGAATAAGTCAGTGAAGAGGTTGCAAAAATTTTTATGAAAGTCCAAATAATTAGTTTTTCTCAGAGCTGAGCTTGTGCAAAAAAGCACCAAGCACTCTGTGGTAACAGATGAAATTAGCTGTTTGATGCAGTACCAAAATAGAGCAATCTGAGCTAATACTGCAGAAACTCTGTAGGGTGCAAGAAGGGGTAACAAAATGATGGAAACAATAGAGAGAATTTTAGATGACAGCTTAAAGGACATGAGGAAGCACACTGAAAGCATTTCCTGTAGCACAAGCAGAGGAAAAGGCTTTCACAATTCGTTTCACAATTCCTTGCCTGTGGAGACTCGGTATGAGGGTCATCCATGGCAGCAGGCACACATATTACGTGCACAACATTTTCTGGGATGGACACACGCACTGAGCAGATGTAGGAAGCACATAAAAGAAAAGACCAAGTGGGGAGGTTACAAAGGTTGTATGTTTTCTCCCGTCATTTCTGTGTGTACTGTAAACATCTGTGAAACAAACCCTAGCACAGTTTCAGGCAAACCAGAGTTTCTTGCTAACCCTTCCACCTTTGAATTATGCGGGGAACCACAAGCTCTACCTCCTTTGCCCTCAAGATTTACCATGGACTTAAGAACCTGGCTTTTGATTTGACCCAAACTCAAGAGGGCCTCCTCCAGGCACTGCTTCCCAGCCATGTTTGCTGTCATGCTTGCATAGAGTCTTCTTGCAGCCTAATTGCTGGAAAAATCTTCTCTGTTTCTGGACCTCTCAGCTGTCAGAAGGGAAGTGGCTTATTAATACTCTGCTTTGTTTTCCAAGCAAACTTTGTTGACAGCCTGCAATTCCCTCAGAGCCTTTGTGGAAGCCTGAAATTTTGCCCAGGGTCCTCTCACCCACACAACTGGCCGGGAGCTCTGGGCGCTACTTCAGCCAGAAGGCTTGCGTAGAAAGGAGGGAGGGATATTGCACAGCAGACTGATTTACTGATCTTGGACCTTGGATTTGTACCTTCAGCCTTCCCTCTCCACCCTCCAAAAACTTGGATTGCAAGAGGAATGTCTTTCTCCCTTACTGTGTATGTGCTCAGGGTTATAGTGAAACCACGCAATTTCCATGAAATCATCTCATGGCACCTAACTAAATGTTTTTTAAAATACTGCCTTCTGCATGAAGACAGAAGAAATTTAAGAGTCTCTCTTGGGGCTGGTACACAGCTGATACATGAAAATTGATGCAAGTATGTCTGTTCCCCAGCTGGATGTAACAGCATAGGACATGTACATAAAAGACTGGGGAAAAGCAGAGTAAATAAAATATATGCAGGTATTATTCTGCTCTTCAGGGCAACAGGCTGGGTTCAACCCCTGAATCATCTATTCCACACCCAAAACAATTTAGAGTAAAAGTGAGATTTTTTTAGGTAAAGGACACATTAATCAAACCCTTGCCACAGGCCAAGAGATGGCCACAGGTTAGAAACTGAATGGTGATAGGTCAGGGAAAGAGAAGAAATCTCTTTTTTGTTCCTGAATCACAGGGATGTGAGCTTCTGAGGGTTACAGCAAAGTGCACATGGGCTTACTAACGACTGTAATAATCCTAATAATGTCCAGAAGTAAGGAATAATTTAAACTCATTATTATATCCCACTGGCTTGGGAGAGGATCTAACTTATGTTGTTTGTCACGTCTCAAAAACAATGAAACAAATACACTTGCTAATAGGAAAACTTGATCTTAACATTATTCTGTAGCTTGTGCTCAGTTTTTGTGTTTTTGTAAGGGCAAACAGAAATGTTTAGCAAGAACAGATGAATTTATGAAAAAATTATTTCTCTGCAATAATGATCCCGGAAAAGCAACAAGGAAACTTAATGTTTAAATGTAAATCTGAGCTGGGAAATGCTTCCATAAAAAGCATGTATCCTTTTTCCTCAGCTCTCTTCTCTTATCTTATGAAAGAGACAGCTGGAAAAATGAACAGAAAATGATTTATTGAAGAGTTGTGCCAGCCCATTCCTTGCTGATATATCAGTTAAGTTCTTTAGAGGAAGCAGAATCTGATTCTCCTACATTTTCAGAAAATGCAGGAACTCACTCCTTTTAAATGCTGACAAAAATAAGTAGGCTATGAGTATTTTCTCTAACAAGCTTTAGTCATGAACACATATAATTTAGAGAGGCTGAAAACAGTATATTTGCAAGCACATATGCAAGATGTCAATATACCCTCTGGAAAATCTGCTGCAGCTGGCTGATAATCTTACAACATTATTAGATGTGGGGTTATTATTTCACCATGTTTAGGTCACTTTTGGATACAACATAAGGAGAGGGAAGTATTGGCCCTGTTGTACTAGACAATGAGCTTTCCATATGTTGGAAATAGCATCAAGAAAAGAAACTGCCCAGCAAAAAAAAAACTTGGTATCAATGAGAGGGAGTACTAGTACATCACCAATGATCCCATCCACCAGATATTCTCAGACTCTGCCTGTAACCATGCTGTCTGATCTCAAAAAAGGAGAGGGATGTTATTTGTCTTAAAAAAAAAAAAAAAAAAGAAGCAAAAATAGTTAAGCCATCTGTCAACTAAAACCAAGACAAGTGTTCTGTTCTCACTGTTGAAATGGGATATTATTATTCTCATGGGGATTAATAAGCCTAGCTGGAGGAGTCTGGCCCTTCAGGAGGTCAATAGAGGAATGCTTATGATTAATGTTTTGGTCCATGGTCTATCTCTACGCTAAGTTATTAAAGCTACATTGTCTTTTACCATCCCCTGTTAACACAACATTAAATTCCTGCTAGCACTGAAGTTGCAGACTGCCCTTGGCTCCATGAAGTAAAATAATACTTTGTGGAAAAGATTTTACTGTACAAATAAGCAGATTTAACATCCCAGTTTTTCCCAGCTCTCAGATGTCAGCATTGCCTGTAATTAGCTGTGAGCTGGAATGTGGGCTGCCATGCAGCAACCACACCAAGCATCTTCTCTCACATCTTGATTTTCCATTTCATATATCCCTGTTGAGTTTGGAAAATGAGTCGTGGAAGCAGAAGAGAGCAAAGGAGAGGAGACTCAGAACGAGCATATAGGGTGAGCCTATTGTAGAATCAGTCTACTAAACAGGTTTTTTTGGTTTTTCAATTTACCAGCCTTCACAAAAAATACAAAATATTGTAGGAAAGCATTGCTTGAAGAAGTAGATTCCTTGAATAAAATAATCTCATATATTCAGCAGTTAAAAATATATTTCACAGGACAGTTTCCACTATGAAAATCAAAACTCTCAAAATGAATGACTGGTGATAACAGTGACATATTTCCAGGTAGTTTCATTTTTTATAATAGATTAAGGGTGAAAGGTGAATGCTTGCAAGTTCTGCATGAAGTCTTGTTTCTTCACCTGACAGATCTGTGAAGGTTGTGTAAATCTCTCCAGAAAACCTAGTCCTAATCAGTTGCAATCATGAGGCTGCTAGAACATCTTCTCCTATTTAAAGTAAATTTAGTTTTCTGGCTGCCATCATTCTCCTGACTTTCATAGAAGTGCTCCATATTTGCACTGAAACTATAGAGCAGACCCAGCCTACCTTGAGTGTTGTGATACTGGCAACAAAAATGTCAGCTACGGCTGCCAGTGAAGGTGAGAGAGCTGTTGATTAATTTCCCAGTTTTATTCTGCCACTTGGTAGCACACTAAGCAAATGCATGCTTTTGTTGCCTATACACAAATGTAAATAACATTGTAATATAGGGTTTCGTTACTTCATTACCTGTTTTTTTTTCCAAATGGGTAGAAAGATTTACCGTGAACTTTAGTCCAGAGAATGGCTCTTTGGTTTCCACTATACTTCCCTGTGCAACTGGATGTACTTGTTGAACTCTTGAGCCTTTAATCGTAATGACACTGGATATCCCAAACATTAGCACTTCTGATGGGTACAACTTCTACTTTTAGAAATAATTAAGGCATTGTCACTAACAGCAGTTGTATTCAATTACGTGGGAGCTAGCTGTAGGAAAAGCTTTCTGTAAAGGCATCTTTTTCTTGATTACTCTTTGCCTTGAGGTATTTTTATAAGGCCTATGGGTTCTTCCAAACTTTTCAAAGAAAGGTGGAAGGGGATAGGAGGCAGATACTGTCTCTGAAATCTTTTTTTCACTGTATGAATATGCTCCCCAGATTGCTAAAAAGGCATCTTTTTATTAAACAAAAATAACTTGTAAAGTAAAATCCTTAC
Source organism: Platysteira castanea (assembly GCA_013397175.1). Lineage (NCBI taxonomy): Eukaryota > Metazoa > Chordata > Aves > Passeriformes > Platysteira > Platysteira castanea. The sequence goes on from VYXC01010094.1 coordinate 1,226,056, forward strand.
TATCTCTATATGCTGTAACACACATCATTCGAGTAAGAAAAGGTAAACAGGGAACTACCAGCAAGATGACAAGTACGGTGATTTTGACAGTACACCAGGTAACAGAGGCCATGTTAAATACCAAAGCGAGCATGGACAACCTCCAGTAGAAATGGCAACAATGTTCAAAATGTTTGGAAAAGGCATGCATTTCCCAAAATCAGCTAAGAGTCCCAGGCCAAGCATTCAGCAACTTTCTCAGGAAAAATGGCCATCTGAGGGGCTGCTGCTTTTGCAATCACAATAAACCTCCCAACATACAAGCGCTGTTAGCAGTGGAGTGACTAAACTCGGGATGTAAATCATTCTCCAGCTTTCATACAGAGCATTGCTAATCTCTCTGGAATATCACGTTAAAGCCATATTTTGCATTTCCATGAAGATTGCGCTGTCTGACAGCAATGGTTTGTCCCAAAGCGGCGAGGGAGCTGAGTTACCCCTGTGTTAAGGGGCTGGAGTGAGGCCAGCATTTCTCCTCAGCTTCTCAGAGAATGAGTCAACACACCTGCTCTAAAAATCTGGATGCAGTCAGCAGCCAACGATGTAATCTTTGGCACAGTCACCAGAACTCCATCTGAATTATGTTCTTTAATTCAGGTTTTAACGCTTTTAACACAAGACACTATTGGAATTTTTCAGGACCTCAAGTTCTTTTTTCTGAAAAGATGTTCAATAAGAAAGTAAAACCGCTGCTTGCTTTAGCTAAAATTTTAATCTTTCTTGTGAAAACTATAATAAATGTTACTTTTGAAATACAAATAAATTCTCTGTTTTTTGGCAAGAAACAGTGTTTTAATCTTTTTTTAGTTAGCCGTATTTTCTCAGCGATAGTAGGCCTGCATTCTGCAAAACAAGCATTCCTATGAGTAATTCCATAAAGTTAAGGAATTAACTCATGTGAATAATAGCTTGCAGGGCTAGACCCATGTTTTGGGGTAATTCTTGAATATACATATAGCAGAAAGAGAATTTTAACTGAGGAATTTATTTTAACTCCACAACAAAGAAGAATCAGAATGTCTCTTAAATCATTTTGGTTATCTGACCCTAAAATATTGTCTGCCAATCTTTGCAGAAGGAAAATTGTGCAGATTTTGGTACAATAACAGAAGCCAAGTTAGCATACAGGTAATATGAATCCCACTGAAAACACTGTTGCTAAGGCATGTAGGAGTGGGTAGCATCATGTATATGGTGCAAATAAGCCCATTTCACAGCTCAGATCTAGCTATTACCAGCAGACAGTTTCATTTTCAGGATGATTTGAAAACGCTGAGCTACCTGTTCCTCCACAGCCAGCCATGAATAGAAGCAGCCACTAAAATTTTGTTTATTGACAAGTGGCTGCCAAGTTTCGTAACTTTCTCCTGGTGCAGGAGGAGGTGTTGCCAAATGAGCTCCTCCCAGTATGGAGCAAACTGCTCAAGTAACCTCTATATCTTCCCACTGTTGTATCTTCCCATTTAATTGACCACAGTGGGTACGAGACCAATATCCTAATGGAGTTCTCCATGTTTCAAGGCCAGTGGAGGATCTGGGGCTCTTCACAAAAGCTATCTATTATCTAATGTTTAAAAACAGAATTAATTAAAAAGCAGAGCAATAAATACCACAAGAGCAGAGAGTAATCCCCTACTTATTCAAAATAATTCAATGGTATGCTTTGAAAATAAAAATGCAGCTTTAGTTTCTATTTTTTAGAAAAACAAACAACAGCTTCTACAGGGTTTCCTTAGATGTAATATTGGCCATGTTACTTCCTGAGAAAGATTTCAACAGAAGTGGTAGAGATACCCAATTGTCTACGATTACTACCCATCTGACATGTTACTGTACAAAATGCAGAAATTTGCACTGTGAAAGACCTGAAATATATTATCAGTTAGAATTATGGAATGGTTTGGGTTGGAAGGGACCTTAGAGATCATCTAGTTCCAAACCCCCTGCCATGGGCAGGGATACTAGACCAGGCTGCTCACCGCATAAGGGGAAGGGAAAACGAAGAAGGGAGAAAAATCTAGATAGGAGACTGAAACAAGGTCTTGTCAGACCAAAAAAAGAAGGAGTGAAGGAAAGAGAGAGAGAGAGAATGAAAAGAAAGTGTACGGGGAACCAGGAGGCTCAGTTCTATTTGAAACAGGAATAATTTCTTAATGTTCGTAAATAACCTACCAAGACGGGCTATCATTTTCACTGGAGGATGCAAGAAGGAGTAGGAGGATTAGGTAGAGAGGAGATGTTTCTGAGAGTATGACTCAAATATTCTACTCTTAAATACAGAAAATAATGGATATACAAAATACATGTAAGCTCTGAGATTAATATCCAGTTGGAGGAATGGGTACCAATGGATGGATGGATGAAGGACCAGTGTTCTCCCGTAAGCCACTTTTCCTCAGAAAACTGTGTTGAAAAGGTATACCCTTAATACTTCCATTGGCAACCAAAGCCTTCTGCCCAAATGATGTTGATTAAATCCTACTGCTACTGTTACTGCTATGACATATTGGACAATTCATATTCATTTCTGTATCTGGCCACACTAACTAGTCTCATTAAAGTATATTTTGTAAAAGTAGCACAGACAAAAAGCTTGAAAACATTTTCTGACTGCTATTATTGGTGGAAAGAGATGTTATTTGGTATTTAAATCCATATAATTGAGACAAAACCTTTAAAAATTTCTTCTCAGATTTTTAAGCCACATAATAAACTAGTAAATAAATCAAACATAAAACCCTGTCACCTGTCTTTATTTAATATGTATTAGCAGCTGGCTTGGGCTTCTGTCATGACTGTGGGAATGAGCTTATATGTTTAAGACAAGTATTTCTGTGACTAACTTGCAGTTCAAGTTGTCTTTCATAGTTCAATAGCCATATCAACAAAATGAATGCTAGGAAAACAGCATTAGAAAATGCGTTCCTCTCAAGATGCTGGAGCAGGGAGTCCTCGGGTCAAGGGTCCTAGGAGAAATGTGGGCCAACTTAACAGTGCTTCCAAGTGAATTGTTCCACAAGCCACCTGTGTGTTCATCACTGAACAGAAAATGAAGTTTTTCTGTGAGAAGGAAAGCCTCAAATATAGTACTTTCCTTGGTTCACAAAGAATTGTATCATCATGGTTCGATAGGACTTCTGGCAGAAAGAAAAAAATGTTAAATATAATAAACTGAGGTTGTTCAGAAATTTCAATCTTTCCTCCACACCTTCGAAGTTCTACTATCTACTTAGGTATCAAATCCTCCATTTCCTTAATTGTTTCTCAATCAGTCATTTTAGTATTTGCTGTTTTGGCTGGGACACAACATGACTTTTGCATCTAGGAATAGCATGGAGATGTCAGGCATTGTGCACTGTCATCAGCTGCTCATGCTAGCTGGGAGATTGATATAATGAGTGAGGGTTATGGGAGATTATGGATGATTAGAAACAGGAAAATGCACTCTTGAACTGGGGCAAACTGGAATGTAGAAAAGTTGACTCTGCTGCCAAGAGGCTTATGGAAATGCCAATGGGCTATGAAAAAGAACTAAAATAGCTGAAAATATTCAATGTGTCATTAATTTGTGATGTGGTTATTGACTAATGAAGATGCACAGAGAATGGTTCCAAATTTCTGTTTTATTTTGCTGTCAATAGATTTACTTCTTTTGAAGAAAAAAATATTTTCCTCCTTTTCTCAGCCTGCATTTTGTTTTTTTAGTTCTGGCACTATTAGATTTTGCTAGTGATTGAACATACTAAATAGGAACTGACCTTTTGCTGGAAAAATGCTAACAACAAAAAATCAGTAAATGGTAGATATTTCTTCTATAAAGAAGCAGTCTTACAGTCCTTACTAAATTGTGCCCCAGTGCTGAAACTCTTACTCCTTCACCCAGTTGTACCCTGCATACTCACTCCAGTTTACTCTTTACCAAGGTAACTGCCCTTTTCAGTCCTGAGGGTTTCATTCTTCCCGTCCTTCCTTGACTTGGCAGCAAATCTAGACTGAGTATCATGAACAGCAACACTGTGATCAAGCAGAGTTTTGTATGGTTAAGACTGCTGGGTTGGGTGCTGGCTCCTTCTCCCAGTATAGGAGCCCAAACATCCAACATCAATAGCTCACGGGGTTAGTCAATATATTAGCAAGAGAAGCAGATGGACAGTGCATTTAGGATTCAGACTTCAAGCAATATATGATTCCAGGATGTCCAAATTCCACAGTTTTGACTCATTTAGTACACGTCCCTTCTCTTTTTTTAGTGCATAATTGTAATGAAGAAGTCCCTACAGAAACTAACATGATGCGGGACTCATTGCTGAATGACTGGTCTATTAATTAGACATCTTTAGGTAAAAGGCTGTTCTATGCTCAACAGATTAAACTGAGCCCTTGAGATATTTGAAGTTTGTTTTGTCACTATGGGATAAACACAACAGAACATGCCAACCTGAAGAGGTTCATGACTAAACTCTTTGCAAGGTTAAAAAGAAAGGGAGAGGAAAAGCCCTGTTAATCTTCTCCATTCCTAATTTTTAAAAAAAGTAAATATTTTTGTAAAAACATTTCAAAGGCTTCCACTTTCAGCTATGTGGCAGATCGAGATTAGGGAAAACCCAAGCACCCCCTAAGGTTAAACACACTATTTGTCTCTGTCTTTCAAACTACATCTGAGTATATTTTGCAGATAAGTTTAGATAGGTTAAAGCTCAAACTCCTTTCCTTTGACTTTTTACCTAGAAACAAATAGCCAGAGATGGAGTAAGTTCAGAGCAATATTTTCCTCTCATTACAGATACTCTACTCAGTTCCTAGAACTAATAAAAAATGTATTACATGAAAGTATAATGATTTGAAGCTCCTATTACCTTACAGATAGAATACTTTTTGAGTAAAATAAAATTTCAGGCAAATGGCATTTTAGACAATTGGAAAGCTTTTAAAGGGCTATTAGATATGCTTTGTTTACCACATTCATTCAGATTATGAACTTTTTTATTAGTCTCACAGAAGACTGGAATAGTTTTGTGGTAGATAATTTGCCTACTGTACTTTTATTCTGAGGTAGGGAAACTACTATGATGATAATATAAATTAATTAATTTGCATTATATTTTAGAAATTAAGCTTTCATTTTGAACATGAAATTGGACTGGGGGCAAATGCATTTCTAAAAAGACCAAAGAAACTGTTTTCACTTCACTGAGTCTTGTGTTTAGATGGTCCCCCTGATATGGATGTGGTGGCAATGGAATTAAATTTCATTTTCATTAATTGCATTACAGCTATCTATTGTGCAGGAAAATTCTTTAACTCCACATAGCAAAAGTAGTATTTACAACTATTACAGAAAAATCTCCCCAGCCAGCACAAGACAAATGCCCTACAACTCCCTTCTCAGGCTCAGGCTCGATAATATATTAATATACTCAGAATAATTTTATGTTTTATTTATATTTTAAAGTTTTAGCTTGGGAATAGACTGTGTAAACATTTCTATCTGTCTTGAATAGTAGGCACAGATCTTAGCTGCTGTGAAGTGGCAGAGTGCCAGCATCATAAAAGAAAACACATTTATTTATAATGACTGACTTTCTGAGCCAGGAAATCTCTTTGATTTCCTTCAGTGGCAAGAGAGTCTTAAGTACAGGTGAGGGTAGACAGACAGGCAGATAGAAAAATATTCCTTACAGCAGTACCGCGAGATTTGCTGAGGGTAAGAGGAGTCCAGCAAGGGGTTCTTCTGTGTAGAGTCACAGGGCTGATGCTCAGCTCCCTCCTCTTGCTGTGGGCCCCCAAAAGCCACCCAGCCAGGGACACTGCCTGTGTGGTTACCCCTAAAACCACATCAAAGTGGGGTTTACACCACAAAAAGGAAAGCAACAAAAGCTACAGAGACCATATTTCCCTGTGGTGGGAAGGGTAGAATCATCTCATCCAGCCTCCCAGCTAGAGGAAGCCCAGCAGCAGCAGCAGCAGCACACCCTTCCTTTTGCAAGGCACATCTTGTTCATGGACCTCAGGAGATGATCTGGCCATATAACCTTGGAATGTGGGTAGCAGATGTTGGGGAGCCCAGTGCCCTACAGATGGCTCACACACGGTTTACGCTTTCACATCCCAGTGCTGTATTGTGTCTGTCTTGCTGCTGCATTGTCTCAGCAAATTAAATGGGTGGGGGTTTAAAAGAAGAAACAAAGAAGGAAATCTGGCACTCTACAGGTGCAAACCCTCCAGCAAGGGCAAGATTTTAGGGGATTAGTACAGAAATCGCATCAGTTAGTCCAGACAGAGTTTACACTGCCACTGAGACCATTTTCTGCAAGGCTTGTTGACTGGCCCTGCAATCAATCCATGGTTTGAGAAATCAATTCCTTCCATTGAACATTTATCCTGTGAAATGCTCCCACTGACAGTATCCTAGCCTGGAGTTTTCTTGTAAAGAAAACATTTCATTTTACTAGCTTCTGACTGAGACAGTCATGTCTTACTCGCAACTTCTGTGTAAATGTTCTTTTTTATTCCTTTTTGATTTGTACACATATATGGAAACATCAGATAGGTTTGGAAGAGCAGTTGATCCCCACTATAGGAGGAAGCAGTGTCCATGGCCTGGTTTTGGGAAAGCTGACCTTAGGAATAGCTCTTGTCTGAAGCATTTGGTAAAATGTTGTGTTCAGTTACCTACAGATACTATATGTGGTTTCTAGCTCATAGGATGTAGTGAGTTTTATCCTGTCACAGTGTGGTCAGGAAAGACGCCTGTTCCTTTCATCCAAAAGTTTAAAATTAAAAGCTATTTGTCACCAACATGACAGCTGTGTTTCTTTCTGAATGGAAAATAAAAGTTGAGTCTGCATTTTTTTTTCAGGTTTCATATAAATCTATATGAACCCCTGGCAGGGAAAATAATCCTCTGTGTGTGTCAGCATTCCACAGCAGGGTTTTAACAAAGATCACATGTTACATGGTCAAAAACCAAAGCACAGAAACACTGCAATTGAAAACAAAACCCCTGCATATCTGAATAACCCAGCCTCAAAGCTATTAATCTGAACAGCTGCCCTGTGCATGATAGGCAATAAAGGACTAATTCACTCAAACAAAGCACAAAAAAGCCCCCAACCAAACCCCAACTAAAAAACAAACCAAACCAAACTTCTACAAAAATATGCTTAACAAAACCAAATTTCATCATTTTTTTTGCACACAATATTCTTTCATTACACTAACCATATTCTTCCATACCTTTTCCTATCTTGCTTTCTTAACATCTGACTGTAGAAAGATTTTTATACAATGCACTCTTAATGCTCAACATCAGAATTTATTGCTAAAGAAAATAGGAAATAAAAAGCAAAATTAGCTATTAGAATTGAGCTATGGAGAATTTTAGTCTAGTTATTAATTGATTCAGATTCATGCTTTCCAAAGCATGTATGCTCTCATATCACGTGACCAAGAAATTATATTGTTGATTCATGATCCTAAGAAAATTTCCTTTTGCAAAGATAGGACTATGTGTTATTGCAATGCACAGAGAGAAGAGTAATTAAAACCATGGTTATTTGATTTTTTTTATCAGTTGTGAAATTTATTGAGAGCTTTGGTATTTGAATTTCTGTATTTGTTGACAGGAGAGGAAAAGCAGAGGCAGTGGCTATACACGTTTGTTCAAAATGCCCTCCAAATAGTCTTTTACTTTGTTTTGATGTGCTTTGGCAGTAATTCAATTTACTAATCCATACCCTTCAGCCAAATAGTGCCTGTTTTAGCAGTAGGTAGATGTTGCAATGCGCATATTGAAGTGTTAGGATGGGAAATGACAGCACAGATATTAAGAAAGAGAAAATTCACTGTTGTGATCTAAATATAATTAATTCCATATTCCAGTTTTTGATTATCACACATTTGCCTGTAAAACAGAAAAAGTTGAAAAATGATGAAAATACTTATTCTCTGCCCTCTTCAGGATAAGAGAGACTCATCTGTTCATACACTGAATGGTCTGGCAGTACAAGTGACCCACATACTAGGATCTGGCACATTTATCCCTTGCAGCAGCAAATTTCAAGTTAGTCAAAAGCTCTTGGCTTCAATTTCATGGCTTTTAGGAGACAGTTTATAGTTTGTGAGTTTGCTGGTGCAATTCTGTATGAAAGTATCAGATTAAAAAGCCTAATAAAAAAATGCAGTTATGTAAGGAGATGGTTAAATTCTGAAAGCTTTACTCGTTGCTTAGCCTTGGTTAAGAGCAAGTTCCGACTGAATAAAATCTGTGTAAGGACTTTTGGATTTAGGTTTTGAGTGCTTTCCCACAAATTTCTCTGAATATTTTTTATTCATGTTTGGATACTTAGTGAACATCTGCGTTTGGAGATTTGTTTTGATTTGGTCAAAAGAAGAAGATTTTTTAAAGTGCCTTTAAACTTAAGTAATTTAGAGATAAATAGCTTCCTGCTCAGTTAAAATACTCTTCTATTGCTTCTGCACGTGACTTGGCCCAGGGCAGCTTATTATTCTCCCCGCATCATAGAAGTGTGTAGCACATATTTTATGGTTGTTTAGAACTGCAAAAAAAGGCAAAGGGTGGGGAAGGAAAGACAAAAGCATCTTTTGGTAACTTGGCCCTTGAGGGTTTGTCCAGAGGATGAAGACAACTTGGAAATCCTTTGAAGGGATCCATACACTTATGTTCATATGGTTAAACCCCATGGTGGTTAATCATTTAGTAGAATTAGAGCCACACTTAAGCCATGAATAAAAGTACGCCACTCAAAGGAACAGGGGCTTTGTTAGAAGCTAAATTTGGGATGAGACTTTCTTTAAACAGATTTTGAGAAGGGTGAGTAGATGACCAAGCTCAGCTCATAACTAGATATTACATTTGCCTGTTTTCAAGCTGCAAATTGAACCTAGAGTTTGCTACTTGCCACTTGCCTGATACTCATTTTCAAAGGAAAAGTAGTAAGCCTCAACATAAAATAGTAAAGTCAAGTCAGTCCCAAGTGGAATTTTACTGATTAATGAATGGTACTAATATTAGCATGCCAGGTATTACACCCATACTACAGCACACTGCTGTGGGCACTGGAGGCCAGAGGAAGTACATGCTCTTTACACACAGTCCCATACAGCCAAATTAAATACAATGTGTGCAGCTGCTGCAGGTTCCCTTTAAATCCAAGTCAGCAGTCATAGGCCCTCTGATGTTACTGATTTAATAGAAAGAATAGTGCTAAAAAGAATAAAAAGCTGTGTTTCAGTCCTTGACATCTCAGGAGAGATATTTTGTCAATTTTTGACGGAGGTGCATAATGGGAGTTTGACCCAGCAGTCCTCATCTCCACGCCTCCGCATTAAAATGAACATGACCTGCCTGTGTGTTGGTCTGCTCACTCACCCTCTCTCTGTCAGGACCCACAGCTTCCAGACCACACCAGCGAGCTTGGGTTTTCCCACTGGGGACTGCATAGCTTATGTGAGGATGAAACTTGCACAAAACACTTCAGAGCTTGTTGGCTCTGAAAATTTGTCACCCATCTGTGCTCTCCTTAGAAAGTTAGGAGTCCAGTGAAGTGCAGTTGGGACGTGGTGCAGAGGTGTGAGCTGTGCTGTCCTGAGCCACTATTACCACACGGTATGGTGCAAGAAGCTGTACACGTCTTAATTATCTTAGACAAATACCATTAACTGCTGGACTACTGATTAAAAACACTTGGGAATAATGTCACCACTGCCTTCTCTTCTGGTTCATTCTTGTGATTGATGCCTCATATGAAACTTTTACAAGCATGGTTAGAAATGTCTGTAGTAGAAACAAACCATTTTCTGATTCAAAGTGAAGGAAGTCTTTGTTTTAGCATAAACCAGATATTTCTCCCCAAATTTTTATTTTGTTTTATTCAAAATCCATCCTCCTGCTGCTTTGCTTTGATGGTTAAAAACCATACCAGTCTGCAAGATTGGGGGAAACCCTGAAAAACATGATGGGGGATGAGAAGGCATGGCATGAGAAGAGTGGTGTGAGGAGAAAGGGTTCACAATGGCCTATGCCAATGTTTAGAAAGAGTTAGCAGCTATTTGGGGGCAGAACAATGCTTCAATGGACACAGGATGAATTCCCCCTTGGTGTCATTTCCCTACTTGGAAGAAAGTTGAGAAATTTATATAGTATCTTCTCTACCCCTCTGAGTCAGAGCTTCATTTCCAGCCAGAGCATGCAGCTGACATTCCCATCTGAAATCAATTTATACTCCTAAATGTTAGCTAGTAACCAGTGAACAAAATCAAATGCTGACATTTTATTTAGCTAATCTTTTCAGGTGGCTCAGACCTCAGTGTAGTAGCACATATTAAAACAGGATATTTGTTTAATTAAACTTCTCCTATTAAAGGAAAAGGAAAAGGAGCTTAAACATTTGTTATTGACTTCTCTTGGAAATACACTGAAATAAACTGGCAACAGCTGAAGTTAGTTTGCTAATAAAAAACTTGGTTCTGTTTTTAGGCAGCTAAAAGAGTCTTAAAGAATAAAGGGACACTGCAAGCTAAGTGCAACCAATTCCCCTTTTCCTGAAATATGCAGTGCAGCTCTGAGGCTTGGTTGTATCTTTTAGCCAAAAATATCTTGGTACAGTATCTATCCATAGGGCAACAGGGTTACAAATACATATTCAACAGGCATACAAAACCAGAGATTGTAATTAATGAGGCTTTTATGCTTCAGCTTCTGCAATAAATCCTGTTTCTTAGTTTCATTATTTGCTTCACTGAGCTTTAAAGGATATATTCATTTTGAATAAGATCCTAAGTCATCCTCTTTATAGTAATTTTCTTATTTTGTGCCTATTACTTCCTAGCCACTCAGTGAAGAGTGGCTATAAAGCAATATCTTCACAGAGAAAAGAAGATATGAGGAAAAATTCTACCCTAACTTCAAAGTATTCAACCATGGTTTTGAAGGCTGCAAACCTGGCCAGATTTTTTTTTTTTTCCACCAAACTTGGAGCTTGACTACATTTGCCTAAGATCTCTTCAGAGCAGGGAAACAAAGCAGCCATTCATGCCCAGAAAGCCTTTTGTCCGGGTCCCAGGAAAAGACAGACAACCCATACAGAAGAATGATGGAGGCACGATTTGAGCTTGCATGACAGCAGTAAAACAGCCAAAGTTTAGCAGAAAAACAGAAGCCTGCAGAAGGAAAATGGTTTGCACCAGTCTTAACAGTAATTAGTGGAAGTCCCTTGCTCCTCCCTTTGTGACAGGTCAGATGATTTCTCCTGGTACTTCTGTGCCCACCCAACACATCCAAGGAGCCAGCAGATGCACAGAAGTTGCATTTGGCCACAAAAATTCAAACCTGTGTTTCCAGGAGGGGAACACAAACACAAGCACATGATACTGTCTTTCAGCCCTTTTCTCTCTGTCGAGGAATATGGCTTTCAGCTTTCTCCAGATAGGACTTACTATCACTTCCAGGGACCCAATCATTTGTTAGCTGAATCTGTCCCAGAGAAAATGCCTATAGCACATTCAGCTGCTGGAGATGAGGAGAATAAATTGTTTCAGAGGGAGCCTCTGTGGTCTCGGTGGAGGGGCTGATAAACAAATCCTGTTCCATTCAGCATCCTGGTGTACAGACATACTTTGTGCATGCCTCGGGCTACGGGATGCATTGTTAATAATCACTTCAAAGTACTCCATCGGCATTTAAAGTTGCTCTCTGTTTGCAGCAGTTTCTTTGGTCTTTTGGACACTTTTGAAGTTCTGGCCAGTGGGATGCCAGTGCTGCCAGCAATACAAACTGCACCATTGTTGTGTGGTGCTGCCGCCTTGTCTCAAATACTCCAGGCCTCCTGTCTTGGCATATCAAGTGTGTTTGTGTGTGCATGTTTATTAAAATTGAAGAGCCTTGTACTATTTGGAGCACATTGGAGGAACTATCGCAATATTTTCTCTAATGCAAGAACAACGTGCTTGTGTAGCACAGAACTGATTAACTGGCCACTTTTGCGGGTGGGAATTGCAATAATGAATATCTTATTTTGTATCTGCTTATATCACCCTTCTTGCCTGGAAAATTATCTTAAAAAGACCTTATGAATAATCTCAAAAGAAAAGGAGTTATTTGGGTTTTTTATTTGATTTAGAACATTATAAAAAGAGGTCATACAAAAAATTCCCAACCCTAGGCTCATATGGCAGGGGCTCATGGCAGGTCACATACATTGCATTACATCACAAAATCCATTTCCAAGATATTTGCAACAGGACTCCCAACATCTCCTTTGAATATTGTAGCTGCAAGGCAGGGTAACTGTGGGTCCTCTTGTAGCATAGATTTTATCCAGTGTAATGGTTGTTTTAAGTAATGCATGTATATGGATAACATGAAGAATGAAGAGGATGACATAGGGTTCAGGAGATCCTCACTCTTGGTTAAAAATGTTGATACTGATCTTTTGGTAGTGGTGAGGCCAGGGACGGGAGGGATTATTTTGTTTGCACTTTTGACAAATGTTGTACCATCTCATCAGTGGTGCTTGTCTCCTGGATGTTTTTTTACCTCTGTAAAGCTGGTTGTGGTTTCAAAGTCATTTAAAGCTGATATAAATGAGAGCTAGAATTAAAATGTTGCCTCCTTCCTTTGCTTTCCATCCCCACCTATGCACTCCCATTCCTGCCTTTGTTCTACCACAAAAGTTCACAAAAGCACACAATGACTTGGATCAGGAATTACCATGGCCAAAAATTAACCTGACAGCAAACAAACAAACAAAGAAAACAAATCAACCCTACCTCCAATAGCTCTCTACTTATTTTGAGCTAACTCAGTTTCCTACTTCAGCTCAGCACCTGACAACACATTTACAGCAGTGCAAAGCCAGGGACAGGAAGGACTAAACTTCTAAGTCAATAGAAATCCTGAAGAAACACAGCATGAAAAGTACAGGATGAGTTCTAGTCCATTTCTTCACTTTCCTCCTCTGGCTAACACTAGCCAAGAAAGTATTTGACTTCGTAACACTGACAGTAGAATCACCCTAGATTATATTTATCAGTTCAAAACTTCTTAAACCTCTTGGACATATCTGTTAGCTGGTAAGATGATCTATGTATCGCTCCGCTACTGTCTTAAATTTTAGGTTGTTTTAGAAATATATACTTCCTAATTCAATTACTAAAGGTTCCTTTATGGACACAGGTGTAAGATCCTCCTTCCTTTTCTGTCCTTCCTCTTCTATCCTTCCCGAAGCCAGAAATGGCTAGCATCTCTTCCTGTTGGAAAAGCAGTTCCCATGTCTTCTGCAATTGGACATTAGGATATATCAGGATGTAATTCAAGAGATTATGTCATTCTTCTCCCTTTTTACTTCATTAAGCATTCTTGATTAATATTTTTAATGTATTTGCATATGTTTCTNTTGTTATAGAGTTGTGTTTTGGATTTGGAATCAGAATGGAGTTGATAACACACTGATATTTTGGTTTTTTGCTAAGGTATGTTTATCCTAAGTCAAGGGATTTTTTCTTGTCTCATGCTCTGCCAGTGAGTGTTGCCCTGGTTTTTGTAAGCCTTCTGTTTTTAACCTTGGAGTCAGATTCTTTCTCACACAGTTTCATGTAAATAATAGCCAGTGTTNGATTATATTTATCAGTTCAAATCTTCTTAAACCTCTTGGACATATCTGTTAGCTGGTAAGATGATCTATGTATCGCTCCGCTACTGTCTTAAATTTTAGGTTGTTTTAGAAATATATACTTCCTAATTCAATTACTAAAGGTTCCTTTATGGACACAGGTGTAAGATCCTCCTTCCTTTTCTGTCCTTCCTCTTCTATCCTTCCCGAAGCCAGAAATGGCTAGCATCTCTTCCTGTTGGAAAAGCAGTTCCCATGTCTTCTGCAATTGGACATTAGGATATATCAGGATGTAATTCAAGAGATTATGTCATTCTTCTCCCTTTTTACTTCATTAAGCATTCTTGATTAATATTTTTAATGTATTTGCATATGTTTCTGACTCCCTAGTTTCTTTTAAATTCCCCCCCCGCCCCCCCACCCCATAGAAGTGGTCATTAAACTTATCATTTTTGTTATCTCAAAAAACTGTAATTTTTTAATCTACTAGGTTTGTCAAAACAGCTATACTCAAATATAGCACAGAATAAAACATCTTAGATCTGAAGGATATCTACCATTATGAGTTTTATACCAACTATTATAGGTCTAATATTTATTACAGTTTTAGTTGAAACCAGTGGTAGGGTAGACTTAATTTCTTCTCAGTAGTTGTTATAGAGTTGTGTTTTGGATTTGGAATCAGAATGGAGTTGATAACACACTGATATTTTGGTTTTTTGCTAAGGTATGTTTATCCTAAGTCAAGGGATTTTTTCTTGTCTCATGCTCTGCCAGTGAGTGTTGCCCTGGTTTTTGTAAGCCTTCTGTTTTTAACCTTGGAGTCAGATTCTTTCTCACACAGTTTCATGTAAATAATAGCCAGTGTTTACTTAATGGTATTTTCTGTTTTTTATTCCTTTTGTGATATGACAACTTTGATGAGCACCTTTCTTCTCCAGTGAGATGGAGAAGGAAGTGACATGCTCTCCAATCCCTTGTGGAGTTGGGACGTGTATAAGAATGAGATAATGTAAATAAATCCATCCATTTTCCTCCTTCCTGCTGAACCTGGCAGGTGTGAGAGCGTCTTTATTGTGTCTCCCCAGACACAAGTGGGTAGGTACCTAAAGGAAACTGGGAGAGAGCACAGCTGGGACAGGTGACCTGAACTGACCAAAGGGATTTTCCACACCATAGAATCTCATGCCCAGTATGTTAACTGGGGGAGTTACCTGGAAGGGGAGCTGATCTGGGTTTGGGAAGAGGAGTCTGGCATTGGTCAGCAGGTGGTGAGCAATTGCATTGTGCATCACTTGTTTTTCTTTTTTACTATCATCATCATCATTCTTCTTCTTATTGCTTGCCATTATTACTGTATTTTACTTTATTTTCAATTGATAAACTGTTCTTATCTCAACCTACAAACTGTGTTTTGATTCTTTGCCACACTCCACCAGGGTGAGGAAGGGAGAAGTGGAGGACTGAGCAAGCAGATGCATGGTGCTTAATTTCAAGATGGGCTTAAACTACAACAACCATTATAGGTCTAAATATAGATTTACTTTGAAGGTGAAAGTTTTATTTAATACATAAACATATGCCTCTTCATTTTAGGTCAACACCTCACAAGATTAAGTATTATGATTCATACCAGCTGCTTCCACTGGTATCTCCTCTCACCTGCAGATGTGGCCAGGAAGGATCTTGGCTGAATTTCAGCAAGATTGTGACTTTCCTTTGCAAAAACGTATGTTCGCCAGTGTGCCATGTTCACCTAAAAGTTCTGGCCTCATCAGAACAGTTTGTTCAGTAGAAATAACAATTTATAATCTGTAGGAAGGTGCTCAGATACCCTGGTCACCTTTTAAAGAGAAGACTGAGGAAATATTTGGCAGAACTGATGATTCTGACTAGTAGGCTGAAACAGTTGGTGTTTAATACATAAAGACTATGTATTAAAGGAGAAGACAGAGTCTGGTTATGTTAAACAAAACAAAAACAGCAGAAATAATAATACGGGAAAAATGCTCCATTAGAGACTAAGTCTGCTAGATTACACTTGAGGCACACATTTGAAAACCTGATGGATTTTTTTAGGACACTTTGGGCTGAAATATTCTAATTCTCCCTGGAATTATGAGGCATAATTCAACTGACAATAACAGCAAAATGGTAGAATATGAAAGGAGATATAAAGAAAAGAATTATTTTCTTGAGGCCAGAAATTATGCAGCTTTGAGGAAAATATTTAAGCAAGGTAGTCAGAGTTGTGATAAGCAAAGGTCTTGAAAAATAAAGTAGGAAGAATAAGTGCCTGAGAAACAGCACTTGGTAACCCAGATGTTACCAAGTTTACATACATAATCCTGCTACCAGAATTAAAGAAATATTAGACTGAAAGTTGTGACTTCCTGTTTCCTCTCTTTATATGAAAATAATCCAATTCAATCAATGTACAGTTGTACAGTTGTACCTTAGCAATTTTTAGGCACTTACAAAATCAGAAATAATATGTCTCAGTGCTGTTGCAAATAATTTTTTGAGATTTCATATTTTTCACCTTTTTCTCCTCATAATATCGATACACGAATGTCATCATCATTCTTTAAATAGGGTATGTGCAATTCATTGTGAACATTGCATGCAGGTATGCATGATCAACCCTTAATTGATTATATTACTGAATTTCATCCACAGCACTCTCTGCTAGTACTTCACAAGCAGATCATCAGGCTGGGATGTGTGAGAAGACAGCTGCTGACTGACATGCAAGTGACTGCAAGGAAGGCGTGTCAGGAGTGTCAGCAAGACCAGAGGGAAACTGAGTGATGAAACACAGAAACAAGGAGAGGTGATAGCTGATTGCTATGTAAGCCTAACAGAGAGCTTTATATTGGGGTGGAAACATCACAGAGGAAAGTGTAGAGAGTGCCTTTTGGGTGTTTTTTCTGTCCTGCTTATGCAGCACTCTAACAGTAGAAGATATTTCAAAACAGGTTAAACTTTCAGTAGCCTTACAGTCGGGGAATATAAAGAAGATCCCTTAAAACAAAGATGTCTAGAAAGCCATTTGTTCTTAGTATAAGGCTTTGTGAGAAAAAAAAATTCATATCTTGTAAATGTCATAATGATGCAGGGAGGATCAGACGTGCTCAAGAGTGTGGTGGGGTCCTGCTTCATGCAAGGAGTACATCCAAGGAGTGTACTGTCACTTATTTCAGATTAAATTAACCCCAATCTAAGATACAAAAACCAATACAATGACATCTTAACACATGACCAGGATATACTACGATGAGGGTTAGCTTCCCTTCAGAAAAATGCATGAAAAATGCTGGAAAATCAAATTTTCTAAACAGTAATTTCAGAAAAATCATACACTGATCATCTCTTATATCTGCCATAGGACAGTGCAGTTGTCTGTGAGAAAGCAAGCCAAAGCCCAAATATTATTCAGGGATCTTAAATGAGCCCACCTGACTGTGTAGCTAAACCTTTAGGAAAATGCAGACCAAAATCATGCCCAAAATCATGCCCAAAATCATGCCCTCAGGCCTAGGTTCCACTAACTTGTTTAGAGAGAAGTTATGCACTCTTCCTAAAACATGTGGTCCATGGCCATAGAAAGCTCAGTCACATTAGAAACTGGGTAATCTGCAGACCTAAGATGAAAATCTCTATTGCATCCACACGGAACTCTTCAGACTTGTTTGTTTAACAGCTGGGATAACTGTGATACAGGATTAAACTTGGTTCTTATTCTCCTAATCAAAACTGGAAAACAGTATACAGCCTCAATGCTTGGCTCTTAGATGGAATATTAAGAAGACAATGGCTGCTTGCTTTTGTGCTGTCCTTTATCACTGCATCACCCTCACTGTCCTCTGGATCATGTTCTTGTTTGGATCTTGAATTTGTTTTGTATTTCTGTAATATTCTTATGTGTGAGAGAAGAACAAGAAGTCCAGGTTATAAATTCTGCATACCTGCTTTTGAATAAAGGAATATTCTCCTTCACCTTATAGGTAATATTTTGTCCTTATCCTTCTGTACTTAATTTCAGGATGAATATCAAATACAATTTCTCTTTACCTACCTTTTGCATGCTGTACCCTGTAAGTTTCAAGCTGCATCTAAGCTGTTTTGTTTGTATCATTTACTTTTAATTTCAGAGATGAGCATCATTTAGGACCACACACAGTTCTATAAGAAATTCTTGTTCTGCTTCAGCCAAAGTTGCACAGATATGCAAACTTAGAACATAACTTTGCCACTCTCTTAAACTGTAGGTCAGTGGAAATAGGATCAATGATTTTAGTGAGTCTTTGAGCCAGATCTTACATGATATGAAATTAAAGCTGGGATGTTATTACATAATTCTTGGTGGAGGGTTTCTGAAGACATTGCAAGTCTTACCACTAAAACCCACAAGCATTTGAAGACACAAGTTATACAATTTTGTAGAAATCAAGAACCTGAAGAACTATTGAAACATTTACATTCAGTGATGCACTAAACATAATAAAACAAAACACAATAAATTGCAGTTTGGTTTACATGACTCAGAACTCCAGTTCCAGATACCTACATAGACTGATACCTTGAGTCTCCATTCTGTTCTTTTAGAGCTATTAGTAAGTCACCATAGAGAAATCATTTTATTCTTTACATGAAAATCTAAGGTATTGAAAATTATGTAATACACTTGATGGCTTCAATATCAAGTGATGATGTTGAATATTTACTAAATTTTTAATCCTCATTATGTAAGCTATGGATATTGTTTAACATTTCTAATAATTTCGGGCTGTTTCAGAATGCATTTATTTTTTCTTATAGAGTAAAACAGACAGAAAATGGAAAGATTTCCTATTGAATGTTGAGACTGTCTAGAGAAACTATCCCTGCTAAGTAGATACTCTTCATGTGGTGTGATCAAGACACAATTTATGAGTGTCTCTTTTTTACTTTAAATTTCTGTGATGTGATTAGGTACTGTTTTTGGAGAGGCTTCAGTTGGTGAGAGCTTTGAATTATTTGACACATGAAAACTACTTTTTGATTGTGAAGTCATACCATCAAAAGACACCAAAGAAAAACATACTATCCAGAAACTGGTCTGCAAAAATATAATTCTTACACAAATACATTTTTATAGAGGAGAGATAAAGAAGCTAGAAGAGTTTTTGACTTAGAAGATATGAAGCAAGCTAAATAAATAAGTTTTGCTCCCTGTGGTTTGGCTTTTGTGCCTCGATCTTCTCTTTGTTCAGAAAAAAAAATCAATGAATGAGTCATTACTATTTTAAGTGTATGAAATACTTTTTTCCTGTTAAGGAGTGTAACATTATTTGCAAAGTAGGAACAAATGGTGCAGCTTTATCTGCTTAATAAGGGCTGGCAATCTGAAGAGCATCTGAGAATGCCTTGAGTGCCAGTGCATTTTAGAAATATAGTCCCGGTGCAGTCTGAGGCGCGGTTGCCCTGTGTTTTGATGTGAAATATTAGTAGTATGATGGCAACATGATGTGGTCTAGGTTAGCACTGTACTTGGAATTTTCTGGTTTGCTTTCACATTCTCTTGCTTCCTTCCTCAGTGAAGTTATTTCCTTCCAAACTGTTTAAATTGGTATAGAGCAGCCAGAGCACAGTCTGGGCTGGTTATCAGCAGGCCTCACAACTGGAACGAGTGTCTCTAGATTTCCTTATCCACCTCCCCAGCAGTTACTGTCATCAAAGCAATTGGATGGGACACAGATGAATAGCTGCTCTTAGAATAGAAATCTGCAGCAAGGTCAATGGTGTTCAAAACAATCTGACCAGCAGCAGGAAATTCCCTCCAAGATTGCTAAATCTTGTTTACAAAAGATGTCGTTCTGCAGGATACAGCCTACCCAGTGCTGTGCTGGGAATGTCACGTGATGTAGCACATTTTCATGGGTAGTCTCAGAAAGCAGATAGGATGAAATCCTGGCAAAATTCCCACTTCCTTCAATGCAACAGGGTTTAAAATGAAATGTTTCATTAGAGAAAGATTGGAAATTTTTGGGATCTAAAATCAGTGCTGTCAGGCAATATCTAGACTGGCACATATGTGGAAGTAGAAGATGACTTATGGAGATTCCCTTGCTGAGAATGGGTTGCATCTAAACCACAGTGATAGATACAAAATAAATCCTGAACTAGTCTATCTTGGAATAATATTTCCTGAGAAAACTGAGGACTGGGAGTCTGTTCTCTTAAGGTCCTAAGAAAAAATGAAAATCTCTAAGAGAGAAGTACTCAAACTGTGCCACTGCTGGAATGCAAGCTACTTTCTAACAACACCCCAATGCTGCACCAAAAATCTTCCTGTTTTCTTTCTCACATATTACCACATTACTTTCCAGGACAGATTGCTAATCTGTTATGGGGATTAGCCTAAACTGGGTAAAAACCAATTACATAAATACCTTCATGAAAGTAATGTTATTTGTTAGTCTGCTAGAAGGATAGCTATCCATTAGCACCATCACTCAGGTATAAATAACAATGGTCAGTTCTGAAATGAAAAAGCAGATTACAGAAATTTTATGGATTTAAATTAACACTCATTGTATAGGTGAAAAGAAATGCTCTTTACTGAATAATTCAGATTGTTAAATGTGGACTTTCAACACATCGATAATCAGTTTACTGACTCATACTTTTAGGTTCTGGCTTAATTCTGCTGATGAATTAAATGCACTGTTTGTGAGCAGTTTGATACTTGCAGGGCATGCTCAAATTTTTTGTAGGGTAAGCTTTGTTCTTGTAAGACATTACCATCAGTGCTTTTCACTGTTTGAACATCACCTTCTAAGACACAGGAGCAGGCAATTCTCAAATGTGTCAAGTCAAGCAGACAAGGCAGAAGGCTGGCTCAGCTGAATAGGGATGTTCTCTTGGAAATAAGAAGAAAAAGAGAGATTTACACCCAGTGGAAACAAGATCAGGTGACATGGGAAGAATAAGAGATGTTGCTTGCCACTGTAGAGAGAAAATTCATGTGGCCAAAGCTCCACTGGAGTTGAAGTTAGCCAGAAGTGTGGGTTTGAGTTTTTTTCAAATATATTAATGGCAAAAGGCCATGCAGAAATAACATCCGTTTGTTACAGGATGTGGATGGTCACCTCACAAAGAGGGACAGGGAAAGGCAGAGGTGTTTAATCCATTTTTTGCCTCTACCTTCAACACAGATGATGGACCAAGGGGGTCTCAGTGACCTGAGCTGGAAGACCATGGCTGCAAGAATGATCAAATCCCAGGTGACCCTGAACTTGTGTGGGATCTCCTTCTCCAGCTGGATCACTAGAAAGCTATGGGGTCTTACAGGATTCATCGGAGAGCCCTCAGTGAGCTAACTGATGTCACAAAACCTCTCTTGATGATTTTTGAGCAGTCTTGGGAGTCCAAAGAGGTCCCAGGTGACTGGAAGCTGGTAAACATCATCCCAGTTTTCAAGAAGGGCAAGAAGAAGGGCCCTGAAAACTACAGACCTGTCAGTCTCACTTCAGTGCCTGGTAAAGTCGTGGAAAAGATTATTCTGTGAATTATTTAAAAACACCTGAAGGACCTGCTTGTTATCTTCGATACTTGGTTCATAGTGTGAAGAATAAATCTTGTAAGAGCTCAGTTGTCCAGTAGGATAATCTTTGGCTGTTATTTCCATCTTTGGGGAGGATAACTCAGCTTGTTACAAACATATTTGCTCTGCTATCTAAAGTTGGTAAGAATCAAACCACTGTACAGTTTTAAACAAATGCCAAGTGATCTGTGAACAAGGGAAACCTAAATAAGCAAACAAATAAATGTTCTTCATACATCCATTCTCCTTGAACCCTTTTATAAATGTTTATGCTCTTTCTAGTTTGTACTTAGGGCATATGAAATGTAGTGTATGCTGTTGGTCTAAAGTCCAGGTTAACTTGCCTTGTTGACTTTGTAAGTGAATTGGATGACCTAACCTTCATACATACGAATGAATAAGGATATCATTCAAAAAAGGATAGGGTGGAGAGCACTTTGGGGAGTGATATGAACAAGAGGAAACAAGGAGACCTATTTAAAGTCACTGCTTGTCTCCTTTAGCTGAAGAAATATGTTAGGTTACAAATAGAAACACTAGAATTAAAATTATCTGTTTTCCTTCCTGAGTAGAGAGAAGGGTTTCTTGACATGTTTTACATGAGATTTGTTTTTCTCAAATTGTTCAGATTATTTCTGCATTCTAACAAGTAAACAGGAGGGTTTGTTCTTTTGCTGTGGGTTATTTTTTGGTGTTTTTTTTTTTTTTTTGGTGAGTTCTGCAATCAGCGTGATCTCTTGTAGATACTGTTTCACCCATCTGCCAAAGCAGGAGGAAGGAGTCAACTGCACTCCAATGGACACTGGGTCACACCAGCATCAGACACTGCACACTGCCTTTAATCACACATGTGTGGTACCATGACAAAATATGTGGCATTTTTCATTTTCTTTGATCAACTTCCTCAGCTCTGCATGCCAGATGGAAGGAGAGAGAACAATTTAAAGGACTCCTTTTACTGTCCTTTCAGAAAAAAATTTTGTAAAGGACATTACTAGATTAGCTTTTCCCTCACTTTTTTTTGTTCCCATTCATTATAATTACAGTTCATCACAATCAGATTAGTGTTTTACAATTACAATGTGCTGCTCAGCCACACACACACACACACATATATATATATATGACCACTTTCAGTACTAAGACATTTGTTCACAAAGTGGCTTTTAATACATTTTCCAAATAGCAGTCTACCATGGGGTAGTCTGAGCTTACGGGATATAGGTGCTATTCAATAAGAATGACCTACTGCAAAATCCTTTGTAGAAAAATATATAAAAGAGTGTAAGGATGGTGTTGGGTAGGCAGTGTTTTAGTTTGATAGTATTAAGTTTTTTCTATTTGATAAAAAGTAGAAAAGAAAGAATTTCTTAGAGATTACTGTTAAAATATATTTTGAAATTTAGTATTCAGTATTTAAACAGTATTATCTCTCATATTAAAGAAAAAAGGAAACCAATTTGATTTTTGCCTACTAATATTCAGCTCTTCAAATTTGGTCCCAGTTAAATATGTTCTTACAAAATGATGACTTTATTTTGGTTTTCTTTAACTACACAGAGGTTATACCATTCTTCATTATTTTTATTTCTTTTTCAAAAGCAAGAGCACATTTACTGATAGAATAGTGGATCCAGTCCCGGGCTTGTTTGTAGCTGGATATAAATGCAAAAAATACCAACATTTGGTGTTATTTTGAAGGAAACTTAACTCCAGCAAAGTGGCGTCTAATCTTTTTATTTACATGAGCCAGATGAGGGGCATCATATCTCTTCTAACACTGTAGCTAAAGTTAGACACAGCTTATATCAATCAGACCCATAACTTCATGTTAAAATACTTAAGTATTTATAGAAAAAGATGGGCTGAAAACTGAAGTCAGCATATATTAGAAAAACAGTAATAGCAAAAAGCTTTGTTGTTGTCAACCAGAAAGCTTAACCACATATTTGATCTAACAAAAACAGATGTGCAGGCACTACTGAAGGAAGTGGGGCACCTTTGATCTGCTGGCTTCTGCTGCTCACTTACAAAGGACACTTGATTCCATTAATGAGGCTTTTCTAGTTTATTGGGTTCACTGATTTTATGCACCCAGAGCAGAAGGGAAATTGCACTACTCGCTAAGAAACCACTTTGATATCTTGTAAATACAGAGCTATAAAGCACTCATGTCACTTATGGCCGTAAGTGGGATACCTTTGTAAACAGCTGCTATGATTTCTTGATGATATTTAAGGAGTGTGAATGGTAAGGATAGAGGTAATGCCCTGTTAGATGAGCTGATCTTTGCTTATCTGTAAGGGATGAACTCAGGTGGGAGAAGAAAGAAATCATTCTTCAGAATAAGTCAGAATTATTCAGAATCATTTTTGCAGAAAACTAAAGCGAGTGTAATTTCTGGCATACTGGGAAATACCGAATCAAATCAGAACAGATGGCTGAATAAACTAATGATGTCTTATTTGCATAAGTCAAGGGGGTCCCATTTACTCCTGTTAATTACACTTATCAGTACAGTATATTGCATGTCGTTAGCTCACCTAGTTACAGGACTTAAGGAGACCTGTAAGACCACACACAGTGTCTCAAATTCATGACAGTCCTGACATACATACAAAATACTTTTTGAAGGCAAAGTCTGCCGATTTAAAAGTTCAGGATTTTAAAGACGCTTGCAAAGCCTCACAGGTCATTCTCTCAGGAGTGCTATTTAATGTAGCAGCTGCTAAGAAACTGTGAACAGTCACGCCAAAGACAGATAAAATAAGATTCATCCACGTTGCTGTTTGTTTAGTTTACTAGCTGTTGCTGAAATAGATGGGTTATTTAGCTTCTTGGTTTTATTGCTGTTTCACAGGGTTTTACAGAAAGTAATAAGTTAAATAGTGAGCTCCTTTCATTCTCCTCCAGTGAATGTCAGTGATGGATGATTTTTGTTTGTGTCTTCTGCTCTTGTGCATGTCATTTTGAGCTTTGTTCTTGAATTTCTCCTTTCACTCTTAGTTAACAAAACTGCCTAATGGGTATGTCTCAGCACAGTATATTCCTTTTTTTTACCTATTGTGACTTTCTGTTTTGCTACAAATTATTTAACACTACAGTAATATTTAAAACATGCTTTGAGGTAAAATTAAGGTACAAGTGGAAAATGTATAGAAAATTACAACTCAGAAACCAGATCCTGATTCTCCTGGAAGCCTCTCTTCTTGCCACATAGTGGAATTATATTTTGACTATGAAATTCGATTTTGAACCCTGCTGTATTTTTTTTTTTTTGCAAGGCTTCTTTCCACCTTTAAGTTCTCATACCCAGGGAAGAGTGGGTGCATTCATTTGCATCCAAGAAATTTGGTGGTAAACCCATCAGCTAACCCTGAGTTTGTGGGGAAAAAAGCAGAAACCCCACCTTCATTCTTGCCTGCTTGTAGGCCAAGAGATCAGAATTTCATTAGTCTGGCCCCACAGAGGGAAGAATAAGGTAAGACTGAGGCACAGTCGCTGCCAGTTGAGCATGTCTGTGATGGACTGTAAAGATTCAGCAGTTTTATTCTCTTCTTAAAAGGAGCTACTCTGCCTAAAAAACTGCAGTTCCAGCCACGGCCACCAACCGAAATTGGTGTCCTGCTGATGAAAGGCAAATTGTATTTCCTGCTTACCCCAATTAACCAGTTTCAAGTATTAATTATCCTGTACCCATAAAATAAGTACTCTTATGTAATGTATTTGGCTTTTTAAGTAGAACAATTTCATCTAACATCAGGGGAGGGGGGGGAGTGTGATTTTTTTCTCATTATAACTTAGTTCTGGTATACTGATTTATTTGTGCTAGTCATAGTACAAGAAGTGGTTTCAGGATGATGGCACAAATTCCTCTGAGACTAGTTTTTCAGGCAGATTGCAGATTTTTCATAAGAATATTTTTGAAAAGTGTTAGGCAAATGGGAGAGCATGTCTCAGTGAGGCATATAATATTCAGTATAGGAATTTTATTTCCATTTCCTCTTTTTTAATGAGTTATCAGTATTCTGTTGTTCCAGCTTTCTTCAAAAAGCTGTGCTGGGGCACCTTACTGCTAAAAGCATCATGTTTTTGCCACATTCCAGGAGGAATCAGATGTCTGATGGCAGTTAAGAACCTGAAGTCAAATCCAGTTTTATGGGATTACCCATAAGAGTGATGATGACCCTACTTGTTTCTGCTTCAAGACCAAGTGCCTGTTTTGGTCTTGCCTTTAATTTCATTATATGCCAGCATTTACACAAATAGGAAGAAACAGAGAACAAATCCATGTGGAGACTTCAGTTATGTTGCTAAACATACAGGAGAAGGTGTTCCCACTCCCCAGCTGTCATGGTGATTTAGAAACACACAAATAGATGAAACAAAAGATAAAAAGCCCACACTTGGTGGGTATAATGTGCAGTCCGCTTTTCAAGAGCAACTATAAATTAATTTTGGTCCCATGAAACTATTCCTGTTTTTATAAATCCCTCTTATACTTCTAAATAATATTTTATTTTTTCTCATGCTTTCTAGTAAGCATTAGTGGTAAAACAGGCAGGTGTGTAATCTAACCTTATCTATTTTGAGAATACAGGAAGATACCAATGGACGTTCTGGTGTACTCCTGTGTATGGCCAAACATCTGTGCTGCTCCTCATTTCCACTCATGTCCTTTTAATTTAATGAGTTATGACCAGGAAAAAAAAACAAAAAAAAAACAAACCCAAAAAACCCCAAAATAATTAAAAGGTATAAGATGTACAGAATAGTAGATTTTATTAATATTTTAAAATCAACACCATTTTTGTAATAAAGGTCATTGTGTGTATTTTTAAGAACTAAGAAACTGTACTATAGTCATCTGTGTAGGGGGTTTTTTGCTATGCCTTTTGTGGTGCTGGACTTAACATTTATACTGAACTGTCTTTAAAATATATATTAAAAAATCATAGTTTCTTATGTTTTTATTTAAATAATTTCTTTAAATACCCTTACTTATTTAAGATTAATTTTCCTGGTGGTCTAATTCTGATCGCTTTCTTGGAAAACGTTATACATTATGTAAGCTTTCTGCCGTTCAGAAAGAAAGTCAGGTTTGCTCATTGCTGTGAACCCTCTGTCCTAAGGCAAAATTTCATCTACGACACGGTCCTCTACGGAGAGATGTATAAGTTAGAGAGTGCCCAGCGCCTCTTCCAGACACTGCATGAACATATGGCGTTGTCTATCCTTGTCACAAACAGTTTTATACCTGTTGTGAACTGGCCCCTGGCAGAAAACTGAAATGATGGAAATTAAAAGGTTTGATGCCCTGAAGACAAAGAAAGAACCAGAGTGAATCATCCTAAAGTGGGCAGAGAAGAGTTAAATCCCTGTGAAGATTTCCCCAGGTGGTAAATACTGAAACCTCATGTTTGAAATTACATCTTGCTGTGGTAGCTCCAAAGAAATGGAACCAGATGTGCTCATCATTACCCATCAGGCCACCATGGCAAGCTAATTTTGCCAAATAGCCCAAATATACACAAAGCTGTAATGACCTTTAATTCCTAACAGCTTCAGTAG
This sequence comes from Platysteira castanea, assembly GCA_013397175.1. NCBI lineage: Eukaryota > Metazoa > Chordata > Aves > Passeriformes > Platysteira > Platysteira castanea. The sequence goes on from VYXC01010094.1 coordinate 1,252,885, forward strand.
ATCTTATTAAAAGCAGTGGTGGGCTCAGGGATCAGAAACTACTGGTTTCAGCTTTCAAATGGCCTGTGTGAGGATGCTAACCCCAATGACATTATAATATAAGATGTCTTATGAGCAACAAAAGTATTATAAATAGTACTAATTAAAACACGGAAGAAGATGAACTTGTGAAAGAAGTAAGACAAGTCTCTTAGCTATCATTTTTCCTTTTTGCAGTCTGAGGAAAAAAAAAAGAGAGGAGATTGTCATTATTTCTGTTCTTAAGCAAATAGATCTGATGGATGATAGAACAATATAGGAATTCAGACAGAGGGATAGTGAGAAAGGAATTAGGATTTATGGTCACCCACAAACATTGCAATGGCAGTAAAGTGTAAGGGTACGTGTTACAAGCATTTCTACTTAGGTTTGCTAAATAATTTCTACTTGTCATGGTAGTTGGAAAGATTGAGATATGTGGACTATCTTTTTACTGGTCTTTAAAGTCTCATAAAAATAGCTATCTTCAATACACTGAAATTCTGTTGGACTACATTCTTTTCTCAGTGAAGTTATTGTTGCTTTTACATCAGCAAAATTCCTTACTTCTAGTAGAGAGAAGCTATTCAAATTCTCTGAAATGAAAAAGTATTTCAATTTGAGATCATCTGTGTCTGGGAAAACACAATAAAGATGCTCTCACACCTGCTAGGTTCAGCAGAAAGGAGGGAAAAGAGCAACTTTATTTATATATGTCATATCTTATAGAATTCTCAACTCCACAAGGGATTGGAGAACATGTCATTTCCTTCTCAATCCCACTGGAGAAAAAAGATGCTCATCAAAGTTTCTCTTATCAGAAAAAGAATGAAAACCAGAAAATACCGCTAAGTAAACATTGGCTGTTGTTTACATGAAACTGTGTGAGAAAGAATTCCGACTCCAAGGTTAAAACAGAAGGCTTAGCAAAAAAGCAGGGCAACAATCATCTAATTTTATTGCTTCACATCCAGTAGCCTATTACAAGATACTTAAGAAAATTCCCAAGTTAAGTTCATTAACAATATCTACTATTTGATCAACAAATTGAGATGTTTAATTTCTAATTTAATATCTAATTTTTCCACTTTCACTGCGTGTCCATTGTTTTAGGGGTTCTGCATGTTCAGTTAGAGAAAGAATCCCTAGAGGATTATAACACAGTTACACACTGGTCAGCTTCAGTGAGGTTTGCATACCATGGAACGTAATCGTGCATATTCTTCACTGACTGCACTACGACATTTCTAAGGGGTACAGAAGGAGGTTTGTCTTTGAATTATACAAAGTGAACATATGTAATATTTTACTACATCAGGTTGAAGGCCAAACCCTTAAAGCCTATATATGATAACATATGCCCATAAGAAATGGAATAGATTTTATCAAGTGCTTTCAAAGGACAGACTCAAAAGTGGCTTCAAGTTATCTTAAAAGCTGCCATGGCTGGGAAATAAGCCAAGGAATCTGTGTTTCTATAATACTTGTGCTGATGCCAGTGATAAATATTTGTGTAGTCATTTTCCCTCCCGCTTGAAGTATCTGACTGCTTGCTTGAGGATTCTAATCGACCACATTCTAATTTCATCTTCCAGTGAACAAAAGACTCAAAATCAAATTGTAGAGGTTACTACTACAGTATGAAAATTCAGAAAATAGATATCTGAACTCATAAATTAAAATGAAACATACAGAATTCTCAGATGTTGTGCAAGTTACGGTGTGAGATTTTATGGGTTTTATGATGTAGAAGGTTAGAGCTGCTGATCATAGTACTATTTTTGGCCTCAGAAAAGGAACTGTGGCTATTCCACATGATCTGAGATGCAAAAAAATGAACTCACAGTCAACTAGCAAAGAGCTGTCAGGGAATTCTGGATTGACCCCAAAATTAGATTTAAAGGCAAGGAACAATCTTAGTAGAGAACCTTAAAAATTCTGAGTATGAGATTATTTTTTGCTTAAGAACTCTTCCTATCCCATTCACTTTATTGTAGAAATCCAGAAGACTAATCAACGTAGCAAGAAGCACATATATATGTATGTATGTATGTATGCATGCACTCTATGTACTAACATCTACTATATTGAAAAATCATATGGAAACATTATCTTCCTTTTCTTTGTTGATACAACTGTGAAAAAACCCCTCTAATTCTGGCTAAAAGATTGAATGTCAGGATTTTATCAATACTGTAAGCCTCATTAGGTTCTCAGGCTTCTAAAATATGTGGTGTGTAGAAGAATATGGTCAGCACTTCTGTATTAGTGAAGTTGTGAATATGTCCATTCAGCAAATTCTTGCAGGAGAAAAATAAACAAATTCATCAACATAAATGTATGATTGCAATCCTGTCTTGGTTCTCCACAACGAGAGATTTTTAGGCAGCACCTTCTCATGTTATGAAAAAGACAAGAGTTTTTCTTCTTCTTGTCCGTCACATGAAATTCTGTCACTGTGTCATCAATTAAAAGCAGAAGGAAACAAAAAACAGTGTTCTGCTTGACTTCAGCAACTGTCCCGAAAATTATTATCCAAGGTTCCTTAGTGTTTTGAAACCTACCAAACTTTCAGTTTAATCTGAACTGTCTTATAGCAAGATCACTCAGATTTATATCTCCCCCAATTTGTTGAGCACTCTTTAACAAACTAATTGATAGTAAAGCAAACACTCTCTTAATCAAGTTGCTCAGAAAAGTTGTTTTCATTTGCATCGAAAAACTTCTTGCTTTTCACCTCTGTGTGGGGTTCAAGAAAAAGCAGGAATATTTGATGAACTACTGATCAGAGGAAACATCATGGCAGATGAATGCTTGAAGATTTAATTTACCATCTTTAAATGAACATGTTCAGGATGAAGAGAAGTAGGCATGGTAAGAGCTAGCATATCAAGGCAAGCACAACACACAAAGAAGTTGTGTACCTCACTGACAAAAAAATAGAGATGTGTGGACAAGAGGCAGATATGGAGAGAAAATATAAGATTGGGGTCCGGCTACTTTTGCACCAGCCTTCTGGGAATGCTTCACAGTCATGTCTCTGTTCTCTCAGCTCTGAATGCCAACTGCAAGGATGTGCAAACAATATTGCAAAGCACAAGAAGATGTTACACAAGAATCTTGGATGGAAGTGAACTGCTTATGTAGCCTTTCAAAATCAGACTTTCTTTTATATATTTCACAGATGGCTACCTGGAAGACTATCAGAATAATCAACAACGTAAAAGCAAAAATGAACATCTCGTACATTTAATGGTATATAAAGTATACGTGGGACAACACAAAATTCTGTTTTCCTCAGTCTTATGGAGCAGTACCAGTTTAACACCTTGAGATTTTCTGCTGTGACTGGCAGTGACAGGCAGTTACACGCCAAACCCTGCTTGTCCATAGCTCACCAGGGCAGGCCAGTTGTTCCTTCAGCTCGGATGGCAGATACATTGCTACTGCAGGATGGCTGCCAAAATAGAACTTCATCATCAAGCAGCTCTTGCAGAAACTCTGAAAGAGTGCTGTGAAATGTGTACAGAATACTGATAGGGACCAAGAGCCTTTTGGAGCATCAACAAAAAAATCATCGAAAGCTGAACTGCCTTATATTGGTCCTGTCTTACCTCTCTGCCAAATGAAATTGTATTGGTACACAAGAGAGACCTCAAAATGGGAAAGAAGAAGAGAAAAGCAGAATGCAGATTTCCTTTGTCCTTATGCCTTTTCAGCAATCAGTTTCTATTAGTTCAGGTCCCTCAGAAAAATGTGCCAAACTCCTATCCCTATTTCCGAGAAACTGCAAAACATAAACCACTCTAATTTCTATTACAGTATAATCCAAAAACTACAGTCATGGATGGGCTCTATTCGATTTTCACATAAGAGAACATGAGAAATTAAAGGTGCATCTGAAGTCAAATCACAAGAGACATGGGTGTGAAGTAGGATGAATTAAAAAAAAAAAAAAATCTTACCTTGTAACATCTTAGCATATCTGGTCACAACTCTTTAATATATTACATTGAAAATCTCTTCTCAGATCTTATTACCCACTTCTGCTATTCTCTTATTTTTTTCTATTGTCCAACTAACTGACTGACTGGCTAGCTGTTATCAATTTCTTTTTGTTTATTCTTTTTTTGTATGTTTAATTTACCACTTGGAAGTAGAATCTGCGTAAACATTCCTCTTCTATTATTTTTATTAGCTGCCTCTGTATAAGATTAAAAAAGATATGGTCACCCTCAGACAAACACATCCATAACTCCAAAAATAAACTATACTGCTAATTGACCTTCTCACAGTCTGGAAATACTGATATCAATGAGCAAACTCCAGTACAGGGAGATATTTCCTGCACAGGGATAATCTGGCCCATTTTTTGTTTTCCCACATTGCTGCAAGCTGGTGAACATGGCAGTGCAGGAGGAAGCTCAGTGGATTGTTAAATTCTCTGCCTGTGCTGGTCTGAGTGGCTGATGCATCTTTTCTGTACATAATATATATTTATATGGATTCTGAATTTAACTCCTCCTACTGAGCACTGACAGTGATTGTTTAACAGATTATAATCTCTTCAAAGCAGGATTTTCTTGATCTCAATTTCTTTCACAGGGCTAAGGGTACCGCCACAATTAGTGAACAAGGGTATTGATCAGTCAGGCAATCAATGTGTTGCGATGTTTCTCTTTCTTCCATCCCCTCAAAACATTTAAGTGCATGGCTACATAAAATGAAAATGTAAGTTTACTCAGTTTTTGAAAATTCACTTCAACCTCTTAATAGGATGTCCATTGCAAAGAAAGCTGTTCTGCCAGCATTAGGTCTATTTTCAGTGGGAAAAAGCTGAAGGAACTAGTTTATGGAAATGGTTTAAATTCCTGTAAAAGAAATTTTATCATGTAAAATTAGCAAATATATAAGACATTTGTTGCCACAGAGATACCACACAACTTCTTGGATATGTTGGGTTTTTTTCTGGTATGGTTTTTTTTTTTACTCCCTTTGCTGCCAAAGAACTATTTAGTGAGTTCCTAATGTGTAGCCTACAATATGAGTAGGCTCCCTCCTGTGTCTGCTCCAATAGTGGCATTCCCTTAGAGTAATAAATATTCTCTAAATGGCGATTAGGTTTAGGCATGATTGTAAATTCAAAGTTCATAAGGTTGCCATTAATATTATCTTACATCCTCATTTCCTGTTGTCTTCATAGCTTAATATGTTTACTCTTAAATTAGAACATAATTAGCAAATCATATAGCTCATTTTTACTGAAAATAGCTGCTTGGTGAAATGCTTCTTATCATGGGGGGCTGACCTTCCCACAGACTGCATATCCTGGAACAGAGTATTGTAATAAGAGAAATCAGTTGTTTTGGATCTAGGTCAAAGACTAATTTAATTTCTCTGGCTGCCCCTCTCCTTTCCAGTTCTTCTCCCCGCTCTCCGCAGTAACACTCACATATGTGAGTTGGAGTTAAGAAGTTGCAGTTGGTAAACAAAACAAAGACAAAATTTCTAAGGAAGTTAATGAAAACATCAGTAAGTCATAGCATCTGGATCTCATCATCCACCTCTGACGTAAGGAAGATGTCCAGATGTTAGCAGAACTGTAGCAGTTGAAATATTTTGTGAGCAAGACTCCTTCCAAACAATCAGATGCAAAGCAGTTCAGCGCTTTCAGCAGTTTTTAGGAATGTTTCAAGTATATAGTGGTTTTTTAGATGTGCAAAATGCCTGGTCAGTGCCGAAAGAATATATAGTCTGGGGAGCTGGGTCTGGGGATTGTGAGCCTCCGCTTTTGCTAAGTGCACATGAATGTTCAAAGAACAAGAGGAGATGAGGCCTCCTGGTTGTCTGTCATTAGGAGAGACTTCTAGCAGAGACATAATGCTGCTTATCTTGTGGTATCCAGTGTTTAAGACTAGAGTTTAACAATATCCACAATGATGAATTACAAAACTGGAACTGGAGAGAGCAGACCATAATTTTCATCTTTCTCACTCATTTTTAATCCCCATTTGACAACGTGTACTGCATACAAGCCTCAGATGCTGAAAAGTATAAATTATGAGGCTGGTTTCCTAACAGGTGGTTGCCAGGTGTATTGCATTTTTCCTTCCACCCCTGTCCAAGCTTCCTGATGGAACAGTGATATTTTTCTCATTTTGGTGCTCATTCTCCATTTGACGAGTGACACGATTGCTAAGTTTCTCTTGCACATGATTTGTGGAGAGCTCTAGGTGTGCTCCGTCCCTTCTTGACCCGTGCTAATAAAGAATCAGTTTGGAGTCCCCAAGAAAATACTGAAGTTATTTCTAAAAATTCCTAATAGCACCAAACCACTACATTGCTGAAGTGTCCAGGTACTGGATTCTTCTTCTGCATATCCCTAAAATCTCAGGTGGGACAGGACATGGGCTTGCTGGCTGGTTGCTGCAGACCTAGAATTGGCTACATGGACTGTGGAAAAAAACCAGAACACTGAAAAAAGAGTGTATTTCCATAATCCTCTCCAGCTGTTGTAATTTGAATGCATGAGGATTTTGTAGCAACCACTTTTACAATATGCTTAGTATACTGTGTTCTTCTTATTGTAAACTTGGACTAAACAGTGCCATTGTTGTAGCCTGATTACAGAAATGATGGTGGAGCTCCATGAGAAAAATGTTTAAAATTTCACTCATGGAGGAAAATGGCAAAGTCATATATAAAACTTCCCAATTGTCCAGTCTCTTTCCCAACAGTGCAATTTATCTCTGTCGTATGAAAATATTACAAATACACAAAGTGACAGAGTATGCACACATTCTCTTCCCTTTGAGAGTGCCAACCTCTTTTGGTGTTAGACTTCAAATTAGAAGCATGAGAGGGTTGGAAACAAGGCATTCCAGTACCTCAAAATAAACAACACCAGTTTCACTACAGGCACCTACAACCTTTCTGGCATTTCTCTACATTTTCATATAGAGAGTAAGAAATTAAGATACAGAATATGGAATAAGAACCCAAAGATGCATTTAATTCCAAATGCCATTTTGAGTGAGTATTTTGACTGAAGGACTTTGCCTTAAATGAATTACAGTCATTCCATGATAAAAACACCACTGTTGAAAAAGGCATACCATACTCTATATATCTTATTGGAATTTAGTGTGGCAATATTTTCAAAAATTAGATAAGCATGTGCTATTTATGAAATATATTATTTTGATTTCATTTGATATCTGAATTTGAAAGATGTGAAGAATAATAAACCACAAGAATGAAACTGATGTTTTCTCAAAAAACATGCTTACACTGTAAGCTTGTTTAGTAATTATATGGATAGCAGCAAAGCTCATGAGCACTCTCAAAGGGAGGACACTTCATATGATAATGATATTTAACCATTCAACCAAAATAAATTATTCACATGTTTTGCACTAAATGTGCTACAATTGCTTTATTATAGATACAGCTCCTTTAGTTATCAGACAACTGTTGTTTACTGTTTTCCTTTTTGTTTTCCATAAATTATAGTCTATTTACAAATATATATCAAATCAATAGCTGATCATGCTCTACATCATGGTAGGTGGCTATGTTTAATATTTATATAATAGCCTGAGTAAAGTACCAAACCAGTTGGAGATTGTCTCCAGACTGGGGGTCAGTAATTTCCTAAAAATGCTGATAGAGACCAACAGTGATATAACTGAAGCTATATATCAAGTGATCTAGGGTTCTGCAACATATCCATTTTTTAAGACCTTATTTCACCTACACACACTGTAAATCTTTCTCCAATCTCAGAACAAAGCAAATACTTCAAGAAGTAATTTCTCTTCTGCATGAGCATAAATTTTCAGGACAAGTTAAAATGTAGTGCAAAATTCTTCACCTTAACTTGGGGCTTAAAAAAATTTCAAAGGATAAAAATTCCTTTCTTTCCTTCCTTTACTTGCTATAGATAGCTACAGACGTGCTTTGAAGTATAAGCAATATCTGGGAAATGTTTAAGAATTATTAACTATATATATACTCACAGACTTCACAATCTGTACATGGGTGTGCTTTAAGGCATCAGAGGTAAGAGGAAAGCATAAGAGAAAACAGCAATTATAAATCCATTGGAAATATAGGGATGTTGATAACGGAGAACAAATTAGGCATCAACAAGAGCAGAGAGTATGCAGCAGATGCACACAGTGTTCCCAGACAAATCCTGCAAATTGATAACGGCCAGGAGAAAGAAAAGCTTAAATAATTGTGTAATTTAGCTAATCATCATAAATTAAAGAATAAAAAGGTCTACCCAAAGGGTCCTGCAGAGAAACTTTTCATAAGGAGACTCAAAAATAACTCAGCCTGTACTAAACCCATGAAAACTAGATGAAAGTTGGCTGATAGTCTTCTAAAAGGAATCTAAATGGAAATTAATTGTTTGATGGGATTATTTTTTCTCCAAGCCCAGAGTTCCCTCTCTGGCTACATCTTTAGCAATAACTTACAAGGACATATAAAATCTTTCCAGATGATTCAACTACTAGCAAAGTAGGCATAATGAGAATTGGTCTGTAACAGATCTTGGAAATGGAGTAATTTTGCATTTCTTTGGCAATTAACAGAAAACAAAACCAAGAAAAATGATGGTGGCAAAAGCCCACTTAAGTAGGCTAAAAGGTACTAATTAAATTTATTTCTGAGGTAAATACAATACTGAGAAATTTTAGTGAACTTTAAATTAGAAAAAAATGACGAATATGAGAAATGGTAAGCAGGTAAATAAACAATATAATTTCAAATAGAATAGCTGAAAGTTTGTTTTTAAAATATCAAATAAGAGATGTTTTGCCTCAGACGCTCAGCGTCTAAGCTACTGCAGCAAAACTATCAGGAATTCACCGACCTCGGACTACCTACACATTCTTTTGTTTTGTCTATAACACCAGAATTTCAGAAGACAATGCAAATTTTCACCTTAAAAAAACCCTTTTAATTTAAAAGAGAGGCACATTAGTAGTCAGGCGTACTCAGTGTGTGATCGTGCATTCCAGAAAATGCTGGTGAAAATGAAAAAGGCAGGTCTTTAGTCATGTTGTATGGCACACATAATGGCTCTTAGTACAATGCGGACAAATGCTACACTGGGTCGTGTAAATTCAGACAACAGTGAAGGCACTAGGAGCAATCTGTGTTCAATGTTTTGAGGGTGTGTGCATCTGAGAGCTGAGAATGATGCTTCCTGTTGTGTGAAAGCTCAGTCTGTGCTGCTGCCCTTCTTGTGTATGAAATCCTGGTCTCTTTGGGAGGTCTGTCCACTGAAGAAGCCAGAATGTTCTTCCCTTCCGAGCTGAGGATGTGGTCTGACATTATTAAGGGGAATTAACTGGGAACTCCAAAGGAAATGTATTTATTTCTTGTGAATGCAGTAACAAGAAAACTTACAATTTTCATATTGCCTGTTTAGGGGCTCTGTCAACTTAAGTCTTACTCTTTGTCCTTATTTTTCGCTGTTCACTTCATTACCCCAAATTGTTACTCACCTCTACTGAGCATTTTAGACATCCCAGAAATTGCAAATGTTTAATGATTACCTAGTGAATAATTTTCCACAGTTTAAGATCATCAGATATGACCATGAACATGTGTCTAGATTTTCTTTATCTACGTAAACCGAGAAGAAGGAAAAAAGACAGAGTGGAAAACCATGATCTGTACTGCTATGATGTGACCATGCTGAGCTGCAGCTCACTGCTCCTCAGGACAGGTATTTTATGAATATATACCATATTTATATGCTATATCAAATTCATACTACAGTAACAATATACCATAATATGGTATAATAATATATCATATTTATATGTGTGCTCCACCCCAGCTGGCTGAACCGCAGGCTGTTCTGCCACATGATAAGATGGCACAGGCAGTAACTCAGGCCTGGTGTTGGGGTTTGAAAGCAACATGAGGATGCTGCTCTACAGTGCCCAGTGTATGAGAGCACACAGAGGTGATCTGAGCGGGCAGTCTGCATTCATTTGCATTCCTTTACTGCACTCGCTACAAATCAAAGTGTTTTTGGCTACAGTCATTTAATTCCATACACTTTTAACAGCATCTCAAATATTTTTGATAGCTTTTGCACAGGACTATTGCTCTCTTTCTTTTGTGTCAGTAAGACTACATGATCATAGAATCCTAGAAAGGTAGAGTGGCTTAGGTTGGAAAAGACTTTAGAGATCATCTAGTTCCAATCTCCTGCCATGGGCTGGGACACCTTCCCCTAGACCAGGTTGCTCAAAGCCCTATCCAGCCCTGTCTCAAGCACCTCCAGAGATGGGGAGTCCACAGCCTCTCTGGGCAACCTGTGCCAGAACCTCGCTACCCTTATAGTAGAGAATTTCTTCCTAATGTCTAGTGTAAACCTACTGTCTTTCAGCTTAAGTCCATTCCCCCTTGTCCTTTCACTACTTGCCTTTGTGAAAAGTTCCTCTCCAGTTTTCTTGCAAGCCCCTTTCAGATACTGGAAGGCTGCTACAAGATCTTCCCAAAGTCATCTCTTCTCCAGCCATTCTTATCTAATGGAAAAAACATTTTCCATGATATATTTCCTACTTAGGAAGTAGCTAGTACTCCCTGTTTGATGATTGTATCAAATTATATTTCATGAAGTGCTACTTCTGTGTGCAGGCTAGAAGGATTTTTTGAAGGCAAAACATTTATTTTGTCTTGAATATGCCATGAAGAATGCATATTTCATATTTTCTTCTTTCTTTTGCAAATAATGTGGGTTTTTTTTTAAAAGGCGTGCCCTGATAACACAAATTGCTGATCTAAGAGGATTTCTTCTTTCAGTGTCATGACCCTTCTTGACCATTTTCAGGTAGTCAGCAGTTTAAACTGCTGATATCCTGGAGAACAAACAGAACAGCAACACAACTTGCTGTTTTGTTTCTCTTCCTGAATCTTTGTTAATCGTGAAGTATTTTCTGGAATACACCCTGATATCTACTTCAGTTACATGCTGTACTTCTTACTGGGGGTTTAGCTTGATGATTTTTAGATTTTGTGACTGACTGCAGCCCAAATATACTAGTGGACTGACAAGTTTACATCACCAACACAGCCTGGAAAATGGAACTGTCACTGTGTTTAAGGGCCCTCTAACATCTAAGCCTTGTATTGATAAAAACTGTGATGGCTCATAACCAGCTGCCAAGTAGAATAAAAACATGCCGACCCTTATCAGTGCAGCTAAAGGGGCTAAAGGGTTCACATTCACTCCCTGTTTCTAGGAATGTGACAGAGTCTCCAGAAATATAATTAGCAGTTGTTTAGCCTCCAAATATTTGATAATCATATGCAAGGTTAAATATACACATTATCAAGGTCTCTTTGTATCCTGATAAAATCTGCATACTTTCATATGTAGGTCACATTCTGAAGGCATAAATTACATATCATTACATGTTTTCCTGTGTCAGCTGATGAGAGGAAAACAATTTTATAGAAGACAGTTGGTGGCAGTTGTCAGACATGGACACAGGCCAGAGGTACTTGGAGTCTGCTGATGCAAATGCCATTCTGAACTTAATGATAAATTAAAAAGCTTACTTCAAAGCATTCACATAAACATCTCTAGCAGGTAGAATGGAAACGAATGTCAGGGTAAACAAGAGTCCAGCTGACCAGGCAACACGCAGATTAAACAAAGGCTGACTTGGCCCCACCGGCTTCCCTTTTATAGATTTGTGTAACATCCATGCCTTTTCACTCAGAATTTCTTTCCTCTCAGTGCTTCTTCCAGTGGAGTTCCAGCAGCGTCCCGAACATCAGGACCTGTGTTGTGACTCCTGCTCCATGGCCTGCAGTAGTTAAGGCTACCAAAGACACCCAGTTCTATAACACACCTTTGAGAGATTAAGTAGAGTGTCTGCCCAGTTCCTTTTGCTGTGGAGAGAGGTTAATGTCCAGTGCTTTTATGACACTGCCATATTTGTGACCACCTACTGAGCACTAAAGGAAATGTGATGCCCCCATCTCCTGTGACCGTGAGGTTTTACTGTAAAATAGTGGTAAAGCTGAGTTTCTCTGCCTAGGAAACTCACTGTCCTTTGCCCTCTGTGGGAACAGGCACAGAATTAATCCAGTCACTAACACAAGTGTGCAGAACAAGATTTTTATGAGTCGGTCTAATTCAGAGCAGATTTTTGCCCACGTGTTTCTTTATAGGCAATGGGCACTCACTGCCTGATTACCCAATGTAATCAGTTTTGGAATCAGTGCTCAACCAAATGTCTGTTATGCACTTAGCTACTCTTATTTCTCCAAAACATAAATGCAGGAGAGTGATGTAAAAGTTCAGTTTACATTAGTAAGCCATAAAGTCTGCCTCTTGGTCATCTCATCCTTGATCTTATCATTATTCACATTTCTCCTCCCTCCTTCCTTCCCCCTGGAATAAACCACCCCCACTGTAAGTATACAAACAAACCAAAATGATCCCTCTGGCAGTCACACCCATTGTGCATTTCTGCTGCCTTTTCTGAAACCTCTAAATGCTACAAAATAAAAGTAACAACCCCTGCAGGGTGAATGAGAAGCATTCATCTAACAGACAATAAGAGAAGAGAAAAAAAAGAAGTGAGTTAAATTATCTTCTTCTCCAGGCCTCTATTATGGTCTGCCTCAAGTTTTTCAGTATTTGCAAGTCAAAATAAAAATGTGGGCTGAAACTATATAGATGGCTGGTAATTTATACCTCAGAAGCCTAGCTCTGGCATACCTGACACTCACTTGGAGCTCACAGCACTGAAATCCTTGCCAGAGGAAATACCAGTAATTGCTCAGTGCACAGCCCAGATATTCCAACTGACACACTCCTTGGCTACAAAACGCTCCGTAACGCAACTCACTGAAGCACATCACAGCAGTAAAGCAAAAGGTCTGACCTAAGAGCAAAATAAAATGCTTCAGCACACCTTAGTCTGAGGAGTTCGTGCCATAATACTGGACCAAAATTCACTGCTGCTTTTCCTTTAACTGAAGTTTGTCTCATCTAGTTAGAGGAGCACATACAGTTCCACCCTAGGCGCAGCACAGATATAACATGACACACAAACAAAAGGCTGGAGAAATATTCAGAGGCTACATCAATACATATGCAAATGATACCACTAATTACTGTTATAGATTTTGATCCCTTATGAATTTTAAAATATATTTATGTAATGTCCTTCTCACCTGCCAGTCGTCTGTCTCTCGTGTTTTTCCAGATAACATCCAAGGCTCTAGCAGTGGAGTCCCTGATATGATCACTAAATGATCTCCTCAGAGGGGCTTTCACCGGGTGATGCATAATGCAGATCGATCACACATCCAGGTCAAACGGCTGTAGTTTAGCCCCAGGAAAAAGGGCATCCTCTGTCTCGGGATCTGTTTGGATTTCTCTTTGCCAGGCAGGCAGGTTGTTACTTTATATAATTTGTCATCAGCCTTGTGGAGCTTTTCCTTGAAGAGTCAGGCATTGCAGTTCTCACTGCGGATGCAGGAAAGCTCAGACTGCAGCCAGCCTACTGGAAAGCTGCCAAAATCTTACATCTGGAACAGTTTACAAATGAGCTAACGATACAGTCATTTAGATTTGGGGCTTTATTTGTGGATATCTATAGGATTCTAGCTTCCTGTTTAATCAAATAACTTACCAGGCACATACTTGCATGCTCATTTATTAGGATAATATTTCCCCGCTTAGCTGATATTTCAGGTAATCTTTCATGTTTGGACAGGAAAAAGGTAAGAAATAGAAGAGAGATAAAGTAATTTTAAGTATCAAGAGTTCAGGAATTTTATTTCATTACCATATTTTTTTTTGCATTTTACCCTATCTAAGTAACAGAATAGGGCCCGATTCTGAGTTCCCTATATTTAGTACTTCATGACAATGCACTAATGAAAGGATGAAAATACAAAAATGAGAGGAAAAAGGGAGGATAAAAAAAAGGAGAGGGAACTAAGCCTCCACATCTTTGCTGAGTGGAAGGATAAGTTCCCATATGAAAAATGTTTATGAATGTAACTGAGATTAATAGTCACAGTAAATGAAGCCATTTGACCTTGCCTATTTTGACCTTTTAAACTGATTACTGTGTCCTGTGGCTTCCTTGAGTGAGAAAGGGAGAAATAAAAGGGTACCTGAGAGTCTCTTTCCCTTTTTAATGGTATGTATGGTAATGTGTGAAGAGATGAGAGATGCCAGTTTAAAAACCTAATCCTCTTTGTTATATGGGAAAGCAAAAATGGTGAAATAATGTTGTCTTCATGTTCATTCTAGGGGTAGTCCTTAATTTTTTTACAGCAACTACAGCTATTTATATTAGATACCATTATTTTCTTTGGAAGTAGTATCATTAAAATTGATTGCTTAACTTGTCACAAGGTTGGCATACAGGGACCAAATTATAGGAATGTGAGTTTTAACCTATGGATTTTCACTCCTTTTGAATTCCTTCCCAGAACAATACAGTTTTTCTTTTCATAACATTAGATAATTTATTTCACACTTTCTTATTTTAGTTCTCTTTTCCTTTAAGACAAATTGTTATCTCATGCTGACAATGAAAAGAAATTTATGGGATTTGAAATAGTGTAACTGAGGGAATAACTAGCTCGCCATCTATTTAATGCAGATCATAATTTCTTCCCATCTAAGGCTTAGTCTTTTATCTTTATAGAGCATCTGCAAACACTAATGTCCTGTGTATGTCTTTGAACAAAACATCAGTGAAGGATTGCTACAGTTTGCAGTTGCTTTCCTCATTACACCCCTCCTCCTTTCTGAGGCTGGATGGAGAAAGAAGCAGCCAGCTCTCTAGAGAAATTCAATATGATAATACACTCTTGCGTGGTTGTGTTTTTTCTTTT
>VYXC01010094.1:1267949-1420103 GCA_013397175.1 Platysteira castanea
GTGTGTTTTTTTGTTTGTTTTTTTTTTTTAACTATTATTCTCACAAAACTTCCTGGTAGAGCAAGTGACAATGTTTGCATGGGCAAATACCGACATAGGCTTACATAGGCAATTGCTGACACAATGACCAGAGCCCAATATATTTGTTTTGAAATAGGTACACTCTATTCAAATGATATCTGCTGTTGTTTCTATTAATGAACAGCTCAGAAGAGCATTATTCATTTTTAAATGAGGATGCAGTAAGTGATAACTTAATCAGGAGCTGAATTTCTCTATTTTAGAAGGCCACAAGGGTGAAGACAGTCTCAACAGGTTTTTAACTACCAGTGGCCGTCTCTACATTACCAACAGCATAGCCCAGAAAGAATGGATTTATACATCAAAATAAATGGTACCAAAGTTTTGACACATCTCAAGGCAGAGTTACTTTGAACTATGTCTACCTGCATCTCATGAAGGGAATGAATTCTCGGGGTTTCATGGACAGGTTGGAGATCACTGGCACACTACCAGGGTGCATCTTTTGGCTTAGTTTCATTTGAAAACCATCCAATTCACATGCTCCAAGACTGCTTGGAGATATGAACTAAAGAATGGTGTTGGGGGAACCTTTTCAAAAGCCTGTGCCTAGTCCAGGCTACAAAGTCAAGAAAAACATGCAGACCATTATTCATTTTGGAAGCTAAAACAACTCTTAAGAATTTAAAAATAAAACCAGCAACATATATATATTTCTGATCAGGGTTTGATTCTTTGAGAATTACTGTGGGTTATGTTACACATGCAGACATGTCATAGCTCAAAATATTTAAAACAGTTCTTACAACCAGTTCAACAAAATGCTCTGGAAAATGGCAAAGGGCAAAGGAGGAATAAACTGTAACAAAGCAGAGAAATACTGCTAAAATTGTTTGTCTGATGCTACAACACAACTAAAATCTAAGGAAGGCTGTGTAAAGAATTAAATGAAATGTCAGAAAAATTTTAATGGGCCATGGACAGGTAAATAATTAGATATAAATAGGTTAGAAATATGGATAGAAAATAAAGGACATTAATTTTAGAAAAGTGTAGACTTAGAGATATAATGGGGAATACAGTTAAAAGCAGATACATATGATCAGCAAAGGAAATCTGAGATTCATGACGTTCAATACAGTCACAAAATGAGACAATAGTTTGCCATGCAATATGAAAGCCCATGATTTTTAATGATTTTTTAAATCATGTTAAAAGATGGCACCAGAGCAGAGCTGTGCTGCAGTCTCCATTCTTACATTATTTAAATAAAGCCCCTTGTGGAACAATACACTCAGCTTTGGTCTGCACTTCTCAATACCCACATGATGCTGAAAAGGCATCCACGAGCCCAGTGTACAGGCAGCTGGTGGCAGCAGGGCCAGGGTGACAGTGACAAGGAGTTCTGTGCTGGAAAACACCCATGTGTTCAGGGGGAAGCTGCTGAGCTGCCACCACCGCTGTGCCATTTTCCGATACTCTTGTTGAGAGCCCTGCTCTGCATCTCAGGCAAGCTACTGCCCAAATATCTCTGCTTATGTGGAGATATTTTCCATTTCAGCTCAGGCTTGTTCTCTATCCCCTTGGAGGTGTAGCTGTTTGCACAGAGACATCTACCTGAATCACAGACCTGCAGTTACTTGCAGATGGTTTGTGTGGAAGAACTTCCTCCATTTCCCTGGTAACCTCGTGCTTACAGTCTGAACTGGGAGAGGAGGCCATTGGTACCAAGTGTGCATGGTACAGACCTCACCTGGGCAATCTTTGATGCTGATCAACACGAGTGTACTAGATTAATTTATTGTTAAACCAAACAGCTAAACTGGAGCACAGTGAATGACATTAAGGTCAAAAAGGTTTTAATGTTGAGATTTATGGGTTGGCAAGGAATATATTTTTAAAGAAAATGGCAAAATGTTTTGCTGCTCTACTTGACAATATACTAGAAAATCTCTTGAAAACAAATACCTTTCTGTAACTGGGAAAATGTATCTTTCCATGTCTTACATCTGTAAGAGCAATTGAAACACATGGATTAAGTATCGGTGAATTAAGGACATTTAGTAAAAAGAGGTGCAGATATTTATGATGTTTAAGTTTTCATATAACAATTTCATTTGTTTTGTTTACGTGCTAGTTAATGCATAGCAAGTTATAATGTTATTTTTTCTTTTGTGCATTTGTTTATCTTGTAGGATGTTTTGCAATTTGCATCAGGGTGTTCTGTTCTGTGTAAAAGGATGTGATTTTTTAAGTTTCATCTTTCTGAATCTTTCTCATAGCTTTTGCTGTATTATTTTTAACAAGTTAGCCGTGCTGTTAATGTTTAACTCATTCTGTTCCACAACACATCTACAATTCAATTAACTGTATACAGATGTTACAGCAAAATGCATGCAAAAATAAGCAAAGTCCTAAACCACCAACCAGTGTCTATGTAAAATTTAGGATGCAGCTCTATCTCTTGGCTTCACTGTGTCTGGAAACTCAAGAATGACCACCATCAGACACTGGTTTTTGTATTTGAGTAATTTTGGTGTTGACACCGTCATAGTGCTGTCAGTACTCTAGCTATCTTCCAGAATTCATTTTATTCAGAGTTTTCAGTTTAATGGCTGAGATGAAAAAACCCAAACCAATAAATTCTTAAAAAATGGATGGGTCAACAAAGATGTGTGCCGAACCAAAAATAATATGAGGGGAATCTGAAGGAGAGGGCTCTGTTGCTGACAAGAGGGGAATGTAGTAGCTGGTCTTTGTGGAGTGAGGTGACAGTGCACCCTCATGAGAGAGACAGCTCCCCACTTCATGCATGAGGAGCAGCATGCATGCCCAGGAAGAGTCTGTGTGTAATTCCAGAAGCAAATATTTATGGGGACTAGATCCTACCTTCCCTGCCCTGCCAGGCCTCCCACCATTGCCTCTTCCAGGGCAGTGTCTTTCCTGTCCCCCAGGCCCAGCGGGCCTCGGGACTGCAACCACTGACTTCTCCCACTTCTTGTTCTGGAAATATTTTTAGAAACCTCTTGTTAACATAAGCAAAGCTGCACCTCTCCAGTCTTCCTGTCAAGGCTGAATCTACTTGTAAAGTGCTGCTCATCATTCTTAAACACATAATTCCCAAACCAGCCAAGGGCAGGAGGCAGAGGCTAATTCCGTCTAACCTTACCCTTGCTCAGCACTTCCAGCTGAAGGACCTACACTTGCCAAAGCTATCTGTTTTCTGTCCTTTAGTGGTTCCATCCATATTCTCCTCTGCAAAGATAATACCAAAGACCCTTTTTGCTCTTTAAGACAAAGACCAGACAGAATGCATTAGATACTAGGATGGACAGAAATGGTGATATCATTTTTAGTTCTGGCAACTAAGGCCAACTCTCAGGAAATAAACAAACAGTTGTGCAACCCTCATCCTTTTCAAGCTTGCTTAAAATGCATCGACTTCCCCTCTGACTCCTCATGAACGTGCAAATTCTTATGTATATCTCTGGTTCATCTGTGTGATTCTGGCCCCTTGGGTCTGGAAGGATGTATGTATCCAAAATACGCACAGGCTGTCAGAGACACATAATTTTTAAACATGATGCTAGTTTGAGCTTTGCTGTGACTTCTCTACAGACTGCAACAAATAGCGTGGCAAATCCAGAGCATCTTTGCTGAGTGGTCTATGCAGCCTGCCAGATCTGATTCATGCAAACATCTTTCCCCTTGTTAGAGAAGGAAAAAACCAATACCATAATTCTCCAAAAGTATCACAAAAGAATGATTTAGAATCAGAATTTTAAACCTAATTTAAAAAAGGCTTTTGGGCACATGGCATGTGTCATTGTTTCATGTCTCAGCAGATGTCTCCAAACGCTATCTAGGAGATCAGGCTGGGGAAGAAGCACTTTGAATTTTGAATTTGACATGTGCTGCTTTCCAAAAGAAAAGCCACTACTGCAATATCTGCAGTATCTGAGAAATCTGATATGTATCAAGTCAAGGAGCAGCCACCAATCACAGCAGATTGAAAAGATTTAGAGAAATTCCTATGGAAAGACAGAAATAAAATTTATTCTGTTGAAACATAGAAGTTCCAATAAAAGCTTGACAAATCTCAACAAAATTCTTGATTTTGATGACAAAGCCAAGTTTGATTCATTTGGATTTGTTTTAAAAAAATCTCCGTTTTTCAATCAGGTAAAGTAAAAATATTCAGAACTTTCATTTAGCATATAGGTGTCCTTTGTAACTGTGGAAATATCTGGGCAATTTGTCAGTCCTTGGACACAACCCTGTGTCCCACCATGTTTTGCATTCAGTAAAGTGCCTATTTGAATTGTGTCAACAGCCTGGTGTCAGCCTTTGAACAGCCTAGGGGCTAAGTGGGTGCAGTTTGGAGAAGAGACAGCAAACCATGAGAGAGTAAACCAACAGAGCAAACTTCCTGAGTTTCCTCCATGATGTCACGGGTGCGCTGATGGGCACATCCACACTCTCCTTCCCCAGGGTAGGAGAGGTGTGGAGAAGGCCCAGGGACAATCACTTTCTCTCCAGGTGACTGTAATTGCCTCTGTACACACTGCCTTTGCAAGATATGCATGTTTTTTACCCTCATGCCATGGTCCAGACCTGTATTTTTGAACAACAAGGGTGTATAATTTTAAGAAAGAAAATGCAAAAGATCCACCTACTCCAGCAGCAGTATATGATGCAAACTACAGCTGTTGTTGCTTTCATGAACTTTTCAATGTCTAAATCTTGAAGCCTTCTTCTGGTGGAACACTGAGAAGCTCTTGTCAAAGTACCTACCTTGATTAGCTTTTGTTGTGAGATAAATACATATTGATGGGTTTATATAAGCCGAGTAGAGTAGCCTCCTAATACACATTTATGGGTCTCAAATTAAACATGATCTCAAATAAATATTAACAAACTTCATGGTGTGATTGTGGCCCTGCTTTGTAAACAGCCCCACAGCTTAATTAGAGCTCTGTGCACTTCAAAGTGTAAGCTTATCTGGCTGTTTCTGAACTGCTGTCTCACTATCACTGTATGCTCCAAGAATAATAAATAAACCAACAGAGGAACGCAGAAAGCATTCCTAATCACAGCCATAAATACAAAATAATAAGTAACTGAATAACATGAAAGAAGATATGCTTCAAGTTTCATTTGCACATCGTTCCATTTTAACCTGTTTTTAATATAACTTGTTGTAAACTATTACGTTATTAAAAAAAACCTCACAAGTCCTGCCCATGCAGCCAAATGTTTGCTGAAATACTGCATATTGAAGAAAAGAAAAAGAGACATTGACGCTGGTGCCATAGTTTAAAATTCAAATGAGAAAGGGAGTGTTAAAGCTTCATTCTGTTTAGCCATATGTAAGGCACCTGCTTAGAGAAGTTTGTGGGAGTCTTAATCTTTGGTAGTGTCCTAACACTTCCAAATATCTAAACTTGAGCCACAGAACTTTCTTGGTTATAAAATAGTTGATGGCGATAAGCTGTGAACTGAGATTAGTTTTGAGCATTAGCCACGTGTTATGCTTCACCACAGCAAAAGAGTATTAAACAGCATTGTTTCTCCTTCCTTCAGTGACCTGACAGGCAAATTCCCCATACATAGCTTTTTTTTCTGCTGAGTAATACATTACAACTTGACTGGTCCCACCACTGGAATTAGGGCAGGATGAATAAAATTTCATAGCATAAAAGGCATGGCAGAAGGTACTTCTCTCTTTCCAGTGGAAATGCAAATTAGGCTGTATATGAAATTGCAGTAATAGAAAAGTGCAGAATCCACAAAAAAAAACCCCAAACCCCAAAGCAAAACAAACAGCCCAACACTTCCAAAAAACCCCCCAACTCCCTATTGTTACTCCCTATTCAAAATCTTCTCTACCATCTTCTTTCATAATTGGAAATTTTCCTTCCCTATCTTCTGTTTTTGCTCTTTTCCACTATCTCTGTCCCTCCTGGTCATACTAAGATGGTGTTTACCCAGTCATACTAAGATGGCAAGCTCCTTCAATTACAGGTCTTCCTCTTCAGACATCTCTGATACAAAATGGCACAATAAGATATCAAAGAAACAAAGCCTGTGAGCTTGTCTGCAGTGACCAACAGGAACAGTGATTGTGAATAGAGCAAATTTGATTCAATGAGTTTAATACAATCCACTGGTGGCAGGCTGGTGTCTGTGTACTGAGCAGGGAGCACAATGGGAGAGTGAGGAGTGTTGTGTGAGCTGGACTCCTCGAAGTCAGAGGGTGAGCAGGGAGATAATTCAGAGCACAGAGATCATTCCAAACATAGAGATCAAAGAGGGACAAGAAATTTTAAATCAAAGAGAAAGTCCTAGTGCCTGCAGGGAATGATGGAAAATGCTTATTCCTGAGAAGATTTAGTGAGATTTAGCTGTCTCATGTAAGTCATCTTCAATTATCATGGCCCTGTGTAATGTGTGTTTTATTAAGTGATGCAAAGAGGCAGAGCTGTCTTCCTCCCTTCTCATCCCTGATGCTGCCGCTGCAGCACTGTGAAACACAATCTCCACAGGTTTGTTACCATGAAGACAAGCAGGAAGGATGTAATAACCATCCCTGAACTGCTGCTTTGTGGCCTCATTGGTAGAGAAAACAGCAGAAAAACTGGAATTTTCATAGGGAGCAGTGACATAGAAGTAGGATTCAAACTGAATCTAAACTTTCAAATAGGTATTGGAACAAACCTTCAATAGATTTCAAGATTTCACTAATTAAGGCACTGCTGGACAGTTTGTGAATGGTAAATTCTCCTTGTGTCATTTTTGTGCAAGTGTTCATTTACATAGTTAAACTGGTTTTATTTTTTAAATAATTTTTTTTTAAAATTTAAATTAAAAAAAGAAAAAAAAGTTAAACTGGATTTATTTTCAAGGCTGCCTAACTTCCTCAGACTCTGGGTTTCTGTTTCAGGTATCTGCCTGCTTTAACTCTTTGTCCTGGAGTCACTTGTGACATAACTTCTTTGAGGTGCTTTATTTGTGTGTTCGTATTAAAACCAGTTTTTTGGGGAAATAAACAAAAGGGTATGTTATTTTCCTGATACTGAGAAATTCTAGCAAATTATCCCTACTTAGCTGATAGTGATTTGGTAAGGCAATTTTCTCTTTTGTAGGCGTATTCCATTTTCATCTTTCTGGAAAGTTCATTTGTTGTAGCCTTTTGTATGCCTCTGAGAAATTCTATTTCACATCAGTTCTGCAACCTTGGATGTTAGTGACCAACAACTCAGAAGATCTTTTCTCTCCTGTGTTATGTACAGCCTAAAAAGCATTTGCAAACACAGCTCCAGGCTGCTGCCAGCCCTGCAGAATGAATGAGAGAACCTGTCTCTCCCGGGCTTTTATTTGCCCCACCTTCATTTCACAGAAGGGTGGAAAAGGGTTGGTCCCGCATGAAATGTTAATACAGAATGAGAAAGTTGTGCAAGGGTCAACAGGGAGATGGATATACACTGCTTTGTGAAGTAGAGACAAGAACACAGGAAAAGAGACAAGGGGAGGAGAGTGCAAGTGTATCTGTCATCTTCTGTAGTTTTAATTGCATATTTCCATTTGGGAATTAAAATCCAGCCACTACATGGCTAGTGAGAGCTTTCCTTGAGTTCTGCTCTGATAGAACTAAACAAACATAATTTCAAACAATTGTCTTCTCTGCTGAGAAACTGAACAGATTTTCTTTTCAGAACATTGGCTAAACATTTTCTAAAAAAAAGAATCAAAAAGCAAACCCATGATTTTTCAAGTGTTGCATTCAATTTTGTAGGATGTCTTCTGGGGTTTGTTATTTGAACTGAAATCTTGCTGATTACAAGTTCTAATGTCTAATCTTTAAAAGATAAAGAATCTAATATTTTGCTTTACCTTTTGAAAGTGTAATGTATCACAGATGCAAGTTGAAGGTTTATGGGGACTGTGTCAAATATAATTATCTGGAAGATTAAAGCAGTCATCATCTCAACAGAAACATACATTCAGTTTTCCATAATAAAGTCTTTGTGAATAATGAGTGCATGCAGCATACCTTAAACACTTACAAGAGAAATCTAAAACTCTAGCTAAAGTTATTATTAGATGTTAATGTTCCATATTTACTCCATGAAGTTAGCAACACCACTAAATGAGGTTTTAATAAGACACTGGTTTGCTATTCGAGGAATTGGATTTCTCCATATCTTTACTTAATTTATTTCACAGCTAATTATCCAAAATTACTTCTGCATGAAATTTGCTGTTCCTGCTGGCCATGTTCAGCCATGACATATCTTCCCTCTGGAGTCCCACTGCAGTGTGTGGAAAATCTTAATTTAGAGTTCAGGTTATGACACTTGTATTGAAGGCTGGCTGTGGAAAAACAGTGAGCTTGGACTAGATGGTTTGGGGAAAAGGACGTTGACAGGATACAGCAGTATTTAGCCTAACTTTTATATCCTGAGACTAGTTACTGGTTGGCAAGTTCCTCTAAATTATGTTAGTAGGTCATTTTATTAGTATATGTTTAGCAAACTGTACACTTCATAGTCTCAAGACCAAGGTGAAAATGTGAACCTTGTGTTTGTAGGGCTGACAGCCTGATCTGTATTTTGCTATTGCTCTATATCTGACCTAATATTTTTCTATTGTCTTAGAACAATTATTAAATTACTTAATTTTTAAAATAGACATATATGGTGGCATCCTCACATGAATGGGGTCTGAAATTAAAATTATCTGTTCTGCTCTTCTTCAGTCTGAACATACTTTGGTCATTTGTTGTTAAAAAGATATCTAGGTGATGAAGTGGGTTACATAGGAGAACCTAAAATTCTATTTACCTTCTCTAAACTTAAAGGGTTTTTTTTAAACTTTTATTAAATAGTGAATTTATGCAGTTCTTAAATAAAATAAGAAATATGAGTCTTGTCCTCAGGTTCAATACAAGATATTAATGGCTCTGAAATAATCGAAATTAGGCCTTGAAAAAAGGTTAATATCTAAAATTGCAGCTGCAACACATACATGGAAAAACTGCTTAAAAATCTTGATGTGCACTAGAATCAAGTAAGTACAAGTGTTTCTTTAAGTGTTTCATAGCAGAAGGGGGAGGGAAGCAATTAAAGAGCTGGTGAAATATAGGAGAAGTTATTTAATATTTATGAGTAGATGATGTAGAAATTCCTTGGAAAAATATGGTATTTTTAAGAAGGGAATAAAACTCTCCCAAAGAAGTTGAGGTAGAAAATAAACAAGAAAACAAAGCTTACACCTGAGACTGATAGGTTAAACTAATATTTTAAAGGCATATTTACTAAAAAGAAGATATTGCAGTAATGGTGAAAGGATAATGTCAAATGTTTGACTAAGAAGCATGGTAAAATATATGTAATTTATCCTTTATTATTTCTGAAATTTTCATCATAATATTTTTTTGGTGCATCTATATTATAAAAAATAATTATTATTTACTTGGTCAGTGTTTCTGTAAAGAACAACCAGACATACTCTGTATGGCACAAATGAATCATTTCTCAAATGCAGCATGCAGTTTTAGGCTCTCCAGTACCACAACGATGTCAACAAGTTTCGAAGGAATTCAGATAACAGCAACAAAAATGATTAAGGGGTTAGAGAGTTTGATTTAGAAGAAAAGATGAAAACCTCTTCTGCTTAGCCAAATGACAGCTAATAATGCAAGGGAAGAGTAATGATAAGAGCCTACAAGTATTTAAAGCATAAGCACATCAAGGAAAGTGTAGAAATGTTTTAAGGTGGTACAAGGTTTCAAAATACTGACTTGGTATGGGGAGAGTATTGTGTTTGTGTATGTTTTTCCTCCAAACTAAGTCTAATTGGTCTGTGGAGCTTATGTAAGGACAAAATGAAATATGTCTGTATAAAATCAAGGAAAAAACCTGTGCAAATGTAAAACAGAAAGATCCATATATCAGCTGTTGTGCAAGTCCTTGATGTAGTATATATTTAAACACAGGAGTTAGCAAGATCAAAATTCAAAAAGAAATATTTAATATGACAAATGAGTAGAATATAATATTAGAGGAAGCATATATCTGTACCACAGTACATAACTTCTTTAGAAGCAACCTCTCCTGAAAGTAAGTTTATTTTGCTCAGAAAATTTCGTAGTTCCTTGACAACCTGTAAAAAAGACCTGCTATTCAGACAAAAAATTTGTCATATTAAAGCTTCACTCATACTGGAAGTTTAATTGAAACATCACTGAATGCTTTTTTCATGGCTTAAATCAGCTCAGCCCTATTTGCTGATATTGGCAACTTTTGGAAGGCATACAGAATAAGTGTGTCTTTAGGAGACATTTGAAATATATCCAGGAGATTTTTTTAATGTCATTGGTGCTCTGTAACACTTTATGCATAAGGAACCAAAATAAGGAGAAACATTAAAGTTCTTTAGAAGATGCAATGAAAGGATAGCAGGTTTAGATGTCAAAGCTTAGATGTTGCTAAATTTTTTCAATCCAAACCTAATACCCTTTAGTCAAGTACTGGAAAAGATTACGTATGGAGGCATTAAATATTTCTTTACATTCAATGAAAAACTCCACAATAAGTTATAGGAGAAAATGTACTCTTGTACAACAAGCAAGTATACCCTTCTACTCTTGGTGTACTTTTCTTAAAAGATTGATTCTAGACTGTTTGAAATTTGAAGTGAGCAGCTGTCAGTGTACTGATAGCAAATCTGAGCTTGGATAACTGCCTGTAAAAGTCAGGAATAAAAGAGAAATATATTTCAAAAGGTCAAGACTTAAACCTAAAGTGTATATGAAAATGCATAAGAAATACCAAAGTGGCAACTAAAACCCAGGTTTTAATGTAAGTCCTTCAATATTAAACAAACTTTAAAAAGCTCTGTCCCTATCAAGTCATGACAGCTCTGAGTTTCAATTAATAGGATTAGATTCAGTTACTAATTAACCTCATTTCAACCTAATTAACCTAGTTATTTGATGTTGAAAAGCTCCTCCTCTATGAAAGAACTGTAAGATTTCAGCATCTGGACAATCAAATGACTGAAAAATAAATTCTAGCAGCTAGGATAAAGAATAATGTATCATTTTAAATACACTTTCAAAAAAGCTCTCAAATTCATCCTTGAAAGATATTGAAAATTATTTTAGATCAAAGATATATTAGATTTTGGATTTTGGCCTTCTAAATTTAAACACCTTTTATTAGTCTTGATCTAGAAGGATGTTGCCATTTTTAAAGCTTACCATGCCCTGGAGATGAGAAAACTGCAGAAAAAGTGTTTTCACATTAATTTCAACTGAAGACCTTCATATGCACCTTACCTATCTGTGCCTATGCACTTTGTACAATGTTTTCAGTAAAGTACTACTGATCATCAACTAAAATGAGGTCAGTATTTAGGTGTCATAGCTACCTATGAAGTATTAAACATGTACAGCTCACCAAAATCCACTGCATATTTTGATCCTCAGTAGGTATGGTTTTTCTCTCTAAGAGGCAATACAAAGTAAATGTAAATATATCCAAATGAAATATTTTCTATTCTACCAAGGAAGTCTAAATTGTATCAATTGTTTAAAATAATGTAATTTATTCCATAAATGTCTTGCTCACGTGTCAGATCTAACTTCATGCTAGTTGCAAAACTTCATAATCTGCTGAAAGTTACATGTTTCCATACCCTTTTATGGAAAAAATGGACTTGTTCATATTGTTGTGCATGGTTTGTAAAGACATGAATGAATCCATGGAACTCAGAAAAGGTCATGCAAACCTTTGCAATTACTGTATTTATTTTATCAATGACAACCCCATGAAAGGAGCTCTCAGAAAAATAAGGGGAGGACAGCTGTTAACTCCTAACATCTACCAAGAAAGGAAGCGCAAAAAAGGCCGGGTAAGTGTGGGGCTGAATCTTGAAACAAAGAACTGAACTGTGCACTAACAGCAAGCACATGCTGACCTTAGGTCCACTCTGCTCCTCTTTGCCTGAGAACCAATGTGCTGGATTCCTGTTGGGCAAAAAATGCTGACTTATTCTGAAAGAGTGTCTAGTGTTACTGTAAACACACACCGCTTTCACAGTTCCCAGCAGAGCACTCTCTGCACCAAGGTTACACGATCTTTATGCGCCTGGCAGGAAATAAAAGATGTTAATGGTGGGGACCTCTGTTAGGAACAGTAGCCCTAAGCAAGAGGAGGAAGGACTAGAGCATGGTAATATATCAGCAGTCTAGGTAAAGACATGGTTTGATTGTGAATGGGTGACTGTGTCCGAGGGGACACAATAAGACGCTCTGACACCTGCTAGGTTCAGCAGAAAGAAGCAAATGACGGCGGTTTATTAACACTACATTATTCTTATACACATTCCAATACTTAAGTAAACATCGGCTCTATTTACATAACACTGTGTAAAAAAATTTGACTCCAAAGTTAAAAACAAAAGGCTTACAGAATTCCAGGGCAACAGGTGACATAATTTTGGAATGCCAAAGGATTGACAGAAAAATCAGTTCAGCTGGAATAAATTAGGGGACAAATGTAATGGACACTGTACAGGTTGGAGAGTCACAAAAGGCAGTAGAACAGAGGCAAGTCACATGTACCATGAGTCCAGATAAGGATGTCTGTGCAGATCATATACGTCAGCACAGCAAACACAAGGGTGGAAGAAGAAATATTTAGTCTGCAAAAGACAGTCTGTGACATCTCACATTTCTGAAGGAACTCCATAGTTTCTATTAAATAACAGAGACTGTTGTAGTATCATCTGAATGGCTGTGTAGCCGCATAGTCCTAATTCTTAGTCAGTTAGAATTACATAATTTAGTATTTTAATACATTTTCTATGCCAAATTCTCTATGCCTCTCTAAGTCTTGTGCAGCCTCTTTAAGGCATTTATTTGCCAAGACACTAGCAGCAGAAGGCTGCTACAAGAAATATTTCATTCCTAAAAGTCTTTTTGCCTGGTGTTCGTTATTGCACCAAACTGTCCTCTCATTTGGTACTGGGACAGATATTTGCACAGCTCGCTAAAAGTCAGCTCATTAAAACAACATAGGGTAAAAAATAGACCTAAAATGAATAATTTCAGTGATTCAGTTTACGGCAAGTGGTTGAATTCCTGAACTTAGAAGGCAGTGAAATAAAGTTGGGGACACAACACTGTGACTCACTCCCAAAACAAAGCTCTCTTTCAGGCAGTTACAACTTTCAATCTATTTGCGCTAAGGTGAATCACAGTCTGGCCCACTGAATACATGAAGAGGGATATATATTTTGCAAACATAGCAGATTCATGCGTAATGTAAGCCAGACTATAAATTCCATTTAAAAATTGACAGCATGCATTTGAACACAAATCCACATTGAGATACTTAGCTAAACAATTAGTACAACTTTAGCTACTCACATGCCTCTCTCAACATTTCAGGTAGGTAGACTTCCTAGAGGTGACTGAACATAATACAGCTGCTTGCTGTAACACCAAGAGATGAATAATGAAGTACAGACACAGTAAGAATTTGGTGAAAAGTATTCAACTCCCCTAGAAGATCTGGATGTTCTCCAACTGGTAAGCTATTCGATATGAAATCTGAGATAATTAAGTATGCTTACCTGGTTACATGTTGAATGAACACTTAGCCATGAAAAAAAGCATACAGGAAAGGTAGACAAGGGATACAAGATACAAACTTTATGAGAATCAGTAGACTCTACTGGCTGCTATATATGCGAACAGAGGAGTGTACTTGTGAGCCTTTGTAGGCACTACTGAATGAGGAAGTTTCATTCCAGGCTCTGTTTCAGTATGCTTTCTGGTTAGCTCTTGCTGGGTAGAGTTTATGACAAACAGCCCCAGGGGAATTAGATTCTTCCCTGGTTGTGAGGAAAAGGCTTGAAGGAATGGAAACTTATCAAAGAAACTATGAATGAAATGAATTGTTGAATAGGTGTCAAGAAATCTTTAGCAGAAGATTGTAGAGACAAACTTAGCTTGACAGTTTATCATAGACTGAGTCATTGCTTTCTGGTGATTGCGCCAGTGAATATGAAAATGCTCTGAAAAATGAGCTGGAAAGACTCCCCTATTCAAGTGACACAACATGACCTACAGTAAGATCCTAAGCTATTCAAGATGACTGGAGTTAAGCCAGAAGTATATATCACAAAAGTAAGGAAAGTGATTCAAGAAAAAGAATGCTGTTTTTGTTATTTTTGTTTCTGTGTAAGCTAACTAAAAAGAATATTAAAAAAATACCTGACACACTATGCAAAAATGGTTGGTTCACTTACAAACTGTAGCTGCCCTAGAAGAATTAACTGTCCCTTAGAATGAAGACATGAATTCACAGTCTGGCAAGCTAGTTGGAGTCAGCTGTGGAACTGAAGGCCCGAAACAATCCAGGCCTTCCTTGGGAAAACCCATCAGGAGATGTTTGGGGTAAGGCAGTGAAGACAGAATGGCTTGGAGAGGAGCACAGAGTTGAAGGGCCAGTGGACTGCAGTCCAGCTCAATCCTGGTTGTTGAAAGTGAAAACGAAGTACCTATTTTTTGTGAAGTTCATTTGGGTATTAAATCCAAAATGTCCCAAAATGTCCAGAAAAAAATTAGAAGGGTACATGGGAAATGTAACCAGTTCTCTATAAAAATGAATCAGTGACCTACAAGGTTTAGCACATTCCTTCATGAATTAATACTGCTCTCAATGAAGTGCTGCACCCTAAGGTACAGAGCAGTGTGTGTCCTTTCAGGGTTAGATGTGAAGGGGTTTACTCATTTTGGACTACAAGTTAGGCACTGTGTTTCCCTCAACAGATCCAGGCAAAGTAGGAAAGAAAAAATATTGTATTGCACTTTCAAAATCAGCTAAAGATAATCAGCTATTACAGAAATGATGATAGTTTAATCTTAAAGGTATATCTATTTTCTAACATCACTAAAGAGCAGAAATATACTTCTTTGATTTTCTTACCATAATCCATTTGGATGCTCTTCAAAATAAACTTTGATTTAAATTTTGGCAGTTTTTAAATTTCAGTTTGGTGATAAAAGCTCTTCTGAAATTATTTTATCCCTCAGTTGCAGGTATATAGGGTCAACCTACATATGTTCTCTAGGTTAATATAGGGGTATTTTTAATGTCTGGGAATATAAATTAGCTTTTTCCTGATCAAGGAGAATTGCTTCAAATTTTTTACTATTTATAGCATAAACCAGAGAACACAGCATACCTTTCTTGTTTCTTTAAGGACTGTTCTATGAATGGGTGAGTGTCTAACTGCTGCAGGCTCAGGAAAGTAATATGCATTTGAGTTCACTTGACAGTCACTTGACTTAATCAGTGAAATCTGTTGTTTCTTATCAGTGACATCTGCTGTTCAAAGGTCCATTAGGAATAAAAGCAAATTCCATCCCGACTTCTGTTGTGTGGGGACATTGGTAAGGCAATGCTTACTTGGTGTTCATAGGGTTGGGATGTTAAAAGGGGGCTGGTTTTCTACTGAATTAATGTGGACCCCTGTCCCTGAGCTCCTTTATTCTCTGTCACACACATGTAAGGCTTTCTCAAATTTCATCAATTTGTTGTTAGGTTGCTGATAGAGTGAGCATTCATGCAGATAACCATTTACATGCAGGCTATAATTATGGCTACGGAGACTTCCACTTACCCCTACTAATAACTCAGCATGGTTTGGGAGTGATAGATGAGTAGCAAGTGCTAAGCACGGCTCAGCATGACTCTGCCCATGCCACACGTTTGTCTCAGAGGAGGGGAAGTGTTGGAGCAGCAGTCTCTGGTATAAAAAGCTGCTCTACAGGGACCATAAACTGGGACAGCTGCTAAAGCCTGCCAGTGCACTGTCAGCCACACCTTTCTCTACAGTTATGCCGGGGATTACCTTGCCCTGCTATTTTGGGAAGTGGCTGAAAGTCATTTGTGCCCCACTTTCCAGGTACTTGTAACAGAGGAGAAATACAGCTAACTTTCTGTTTCACCATTTTTTCTTTTTTTCCCCTCCTGAACTAGAGCTGTTGCATGATAGGTAAACAATTAAAAGGCAATCATCTGCCATCATCAGATCCACTTGTCTATAAACAAAAAATAAATAATTTCCAAAATCTCCTTTGCAGTAAAAGTTCAAATATAAAAACCTTGAAGACAGTTTGGCTGAGGGAGGGAAAATGGAGAGAAAAGGTAGGTGAAGGCAGTGGTTCAAATTCTCATGTTAGAAGCTCACTGAGGTGTATTTTCCATGCATTACAAGATGTATTGCCCTTCCTAAGCCTTATCTGGGAAGCAACAGGCTAAATATCTTTCCACTGAGAGGACGATTTGCTCATAAATTTCTATTTGAATCCTCTAAGCAAGGACTAAATCTGGAGAAGTCTGTGGTAGACAACGGATATCAGAATGAATTAATCTGTTTGACCTTTTTGATCAAGATCACTCCATGACAGTAAGTGTGAATCTCCTACTGCTGCTGGTTTCAAACACTTCCTGGCCTTTCTTATCTTCCACGCCTCATGGGTCTTTTCTAGAAAACTACCAGATGACGTGGGCCGAAACTAGAGCAGGAAGCATTATAACTAAAGAACCGGGATAACTCTATGCCAGTACTTGAGTCCTTGTCTTGTTTAATTTACTTTTTCAGATGCTGCTGTGTGCCCTTCAAAACCTTGGCGACTGATGGCTGGATGTGTGCACTCCAAATTTCTTTGTTATTTAGCCTATACCTTCTTCTGACAATACATATGAAACAAACCTTTGTGACTCAACCCACAGCTCCTTTAAGAGAGAAAATTCCCAGTTTTGGAAGTACTTTGGTTGTGCTACTTTGTTTCTGTCATCATTATATTTCTAAATCTATCTCCTGGATTTCTAAATAGAGAGGCAAAGAGAACCTGTAAGCAATTGTGTAGACTATATAGGAAACAACCAGAAGGGAATATAGGAGCCAATTATTTTCTGGTTGTCTGCACTGTATGCATTTGACCACTAATTAATTCAGATTGTAAGCAGTGCTGCTTGTGAATTGTTAATGGCAAATGGGGGATTTTTGTGCTGGAGAGCATCTAAACTTGCTTCTATTTGCTAAAAACAGCTAGAAGTCTATAATAACAAAATATTTACTTCTCTGTTTTCTTTGACAATTACAATTCTTGATCTCACTTCAATCTACTAAAATAATTGTCCATACTGCAGCATGCTACAAAGACACACTGTCCTTTTTTTTTTTTTTTTTTTTTAAGCTGCTTTATTTTTGAGGATTTATTTTGCTTTGTTTAAGGAAAACAGGTAAGGAAGCTTAAATAACATATCTCAGGAAATGAAATGATCACTATATCTTTAGATGAATTGGAATGCACTTAAGAAAATAAGGGAGAGGTTTAAGTTAGAGTCATGGGAACTGGTGAACAAAGTACCAAAAAGCATGAAACCCCAACACAGATGCAGCAAAGATTTTCCAGATGTGGAATTTTTTCCTATGGATCAGTAGAGTTAGCTTAACTTACTTAAGCTATAATGATTATTTTGAGGAAAAAAAAGAGCATGGCTCATTTCTTATCTCTTGGTCTTTTAATATAAATAAATGCAATTTATTTTGCTGAAGATTTTTATCTAGATTTGCTTTGTGAAAAGACGTCTGTTTCTTATTCCTCTTAGTTTGTCTAATGTGGCATACATTGCCTCTCCGGAAATGCTTTTGAAATGTACTGCAAAAGTTAATATATGTAGCAACTTCTTAGATTGGAAGCTTTCTTGGTTCGTTTTCCAATGTCCATTTCCTCATTAAAGACAAAATTATGCCAAGTTTTGATTACAAATGTAATATATATATATTTTTACAGTTTTTAATATGTTCTTTGGATATATTTGTGTTTTTATATTCTTATGAGATACACTCATATTTTTTCTCTTTGCTATTTATTAAGCTGAAGAATTGCATTGACTTGCTTTATTCTGATCATTGATTGGTTTTCTGAAAATTTTAAGATTCCTCTAACTTTTGATTGAAAGTTTCCTAATATGCAGATGTCTTTTGCAGTTGCTGTATAAATTATACAGAATTCTTAATTTAATGATGGATAGTTGGTACTGTTTCATGGGGGAAAACCATGCCTCTTAAAAAATAAAAGAAACACCCATGCAATAAAAGTATATCCAGTGCACATTTTAGGACTGAATATTCAATATATTTTTACTACAAAATACGGTTTTTGATCCATTAAAATTGAACTTGATATTTAGATGATGTATTGCACTACTAACTTGGAATTCTAGGCAAGTTTTGATTTGGTATACGGAGGGTTATAATTTGTGTAAGTCCTACAAAAGTCATTGGTAAGAACTGTTTTTAATTTTATTGATGAAATGGTTATACTAATGAATTTCTCTGTTACTGGTTTGTCTAGACTTTTTCTAAAGCTGTATACAGCTTTAGCATCGACAATCTACTGAGGTGAGGAGCTCCATAGCTCGCTTCTAGATTGCCTCCCCCTGTTTACTTTGAATCTGCCACCTCTATTTGATGTCTTCTCATTCTTTTACAGGAAGAGAGAAGCAATTGCACATAAAAGTCAAATGTTATCAACGCAAAGTGATCAAACATGGACAGCTGTTGTACTGTGGGACAAAAAAATATGAGGAGCAAAATCTTTAACTGTTGAAAGAAATGGCAGGTATTAAATCTGTGACTGCAAAAGCCAGTACCACTTACAAGCTAGAAGAAGAAAATCCTACTCTAACAAGTTTGCCAGAAACAGTGTCTTCCATTCTTATTGTCTGACCCTACAACAGCTCACTGAATGGCTGCTAAAAGACATTTTTCCTGCAACTGCTAGGCTGGATCCATGGTTCACAATACAGGGCCAGACTTAACTCCTGAGGGAAATCTGTATAAACGACACTAGTCTGAGATCTTCTTCTAAAAGAGGGAAAGAAATTTTAGGAAAACTATATAGTTTTCATTTTCCAGTCACAAACTCACTGCCAGTGATGAATTTACACCTGATAAAACTGATTAACCTGATTGGCATGCTAAAGTTGTACCAGACCAGGTATATCAGTTATGAATGTGCAGCAGAGCCTTGCTGAAGGCACACTTGTGCTGACACAGGAAATGTTATTCCACTCAAAGAGTTAGTGTGAGCTATAATACAAAAACAAAGCCTTGGCATTCTCTGAGCATTCTGGAGTTTCATCCCTGTTTTGAGAGCCTCCCGTGGTAACTACATGAGAAAAATCTTTCCAGTGTATGGATGGGTTGTTCCGTAAACAGTATTCTATGTCAATCAACTGATAGATAAATTCCTGACAAAGGTCTCAGTCTTTCTTTTTCTTCCTTGCAATATGAAAACACATTCCAGGATGACACTGTTAATTAGACACCTGTCTAGAGGATGTTGTGGTTTATTTAACTCTTTTCCTTGTCTTTTAACAGATATTTCAACTGCTCTTCTCTAATTTCAAGCCTGTGTTTTGATATGTATTAAAATCAATGGTTATTTCCCTCTTTTCCTTTCAATTCTTCTCATGGACAGCTACTGAGATATGATATACCTGGCTAACCCTCTGGAATTGGTTACCAAATATTTCTTCTCCTTTTAGGCCAAAGTTCAGCAGCAGGTGCAATTCAATCCAGAATAGACTGGGATTTAAATTAATGACCTACCAACTGAATTAAAGAGAATATTCACAGCGAAACTTTCAGAGAAATCATTTTAGACTGGGATTTAGCAAATTTTTACTTCCAAGCCATGTCCAAACTCATGTTACGAGAATGATTACCTGCAGGAATAACTCCTTGCAGATTTATAGTTTACAGACCATTTGGCAGTTTTGTCTATCAATAAACTATTTTTCCAGTTATTTCTTCATTTGTAATACTTATAAACTAAGCAACCATTTCAAGGAGTTATCTGATTCTTTCCTAAAATGTCATGCAGGGGAAATTCACTATAGTCAAAATTAACACAGAGGTAGGTTGACAGAGGCAATAAAGCATGAAGCAAGTGACTGACTTTGCATATAAGAATTGTACATTGGTGTATTTTAAAGACCATTAGCATCTACCCCATGATAGAGAATTAGCATTTGATTTGATTGCCATTTCCTGATATGAGCAAAAGAAATCTAATTTCACTAGAGTATTTGCAGAGAAGATTTGAGAAAATAGTTAAACTTGCTGACTAGATACCACAAGCTATTTAAAAGCTTCAGGATAATGAAAACGACCTTTTGTCAGTGTAGTTGGTATCTTTCAGTTAATAGCCAATAAAAGGTCTAGTTGCTCAGGCTGAACACACTGCAGGCAGAACCCACAGTTCTCTCAAACATCACTTGCTATTGCAGAAGATATTCAGAGCACAGGTCAACATTTCCAACAGTGAAAAAACCCCCAGTCTGAGCAACCTGTGGCACTGCAGCTACATCCAGCCCTATCACCGTCCTGCCAAGGATGGTTCCTCATCAGAAATACATTTTCTCTCCAGGTGTGCCTAATCCAAAGTGTGCTTTTGGGTGTCTCTCACCTGAGTTTTCAGCATGGCATTAGAGAAATGTAAGCAATCATGTCTTCTCATCAAACATCAAAGACCTCTCTCCTTTCCCTAACAATTTTTAAATAGCAACTTTTTATTCTAGTAAAGTGAGCATGCAAGTACCTCAAGTGCGTAAGCAACAAAAAACAGGCTCATGTTCCAGTGATTTGAGACTGAAACCATTTTCTGAAACCACAGAAGGGTTTCTGTTTTAACAGATGTAAAAAGACAAGTTATCTTCACACTTTTTAAAGTACTCTAAGCTCTTCATACTAAACTTGGTTTAAAATTGTTCAGGTTTTTTTTGGTTCATCTTCAACAACTCTGAAACCACTTAGCAGTTCAAGTCCTATTTTCAAATATGAACACAGGAGCATAATGTATTACAGATGTTTTGAATGTTGTTCAGGAACCCAAAGAAGTAAAGAGCATCTTAAATTTTTCAGAAATGACTAGGTATCAGCATAATTTTGTGCCGCGTACAGATACTGCCCAGAAGTCAGAAGTAACCTTTAACCTTGACTAGGAATTGGTGCACAATTAGCAGGTGTCACAGAGAGCTTGTTTTTTATCTTTAGGTACCTAAATAACTATTAAAATGTAGTCAAAAGTTAAATTTAAAATTTGGCTGTAGGCACCTCAGCTTTGCAGATGCTGCCTCTCTTTCTGGACACTGAAAGAGAAAGACAATCACCTGATTTCCAAATCAACAGTCACATCACTACTTTGGAAACCATAGCCTAATGACTGCATGTCAGTATCAATTAGGACCAAGTGAACTAGTTTATATTTCATTTAAATCAACACATGTCTTTGCCATGAACTCAACCTAAACAAAATTAGCCTAGGAATAACTTGATTAATTGGTTATTACCATTCTCTGTTACTCTTTCTATAGCCAAAAAAGGAAAGGAAGAACAACTTGATCATATTTGCTTTGATTTAAAAGCTATTTTTGTCAAACTACCTCTTTGAGAATGTTTCTGATGTCCAGTTCAAAAAGAGACCACAATGTGGCCTGGGTAATACAAATGCTACCGATTCCCTGCGTAACTGATACCTAACTTTATACTGAGAAGCCACTTGATTAAAATTAATTATATGACACTAGCCAGAATGTACTGAGTACCAGTTTACAGTCTGTTTGGTGGTGTTATAAAATCTGAACATATTATAATTACTTATAATTTAATACAGAATTGAATTGGCTGAAATTCTTGGGTCTCCTGCTGTATTTTCTGTTTTGACAACAAAGAGCACAATTTCCACAATATTTTTGTTCGTAAGTTGGGATTTTACAGTCTCTAAGGGTGGATAAATAAATTATAATAAACTGGCGGGAGAGCAGCTCTATGGAAAAGGCCCTGAGGTGTTGGCAGACAGTGAGCTGCACATGAACAGCAGCGTGCCCTGGCAGTAAAATGAACTGGCAGCAGCCTGGGATGTATCAATAAAAGCATGGCCTGTAGATAGAGGGAAGACATTATCCCTCTCTGTGCAGTGCTTGTGAGACCACATCTGCAACAGTGAGTCCAGTTTCAGGATCCTCCCAACACACCAGAGATAAGAAGGAACAAGTGCAGGGGATGGCCACCAAGAGGATCAGGGTCTGGGTTACTTGGGCTGTGAGCTGAGGCTGCAGGACTTGTTCAGCCTGCAGAGATGGCTTTTGGGGTCCTACCAGCAGCTCCCCAGGACTCCACAGTAGGGCAACAAACAGATGGAGCTGGGCTCTTCATATTGTGGGTGTGAGGATGACAACAGAAGAGACAAGAGGCATAAGCTGAAACCAGAAAGGACCAGGTTGGATATAAAGGAAGGTGTCTCCTCCATGAGACAGGACTGCAGTGGAGCACACAACCTACAGAGATTACACAGGCTCTGTTCTTGGAAGTTTTCAAGACTGGGCTGGACAAAGACTTGAACAATCTTGTCTGAACTCAGGGTTGGCCTGCTTGAACAGAAGGTTGGAGAAAGAACCTCCAAAGGTCTCCTTGAAGAGAGTTATTCTTTGTTTAACTCTATTTCACTAATATGTGATGAAGTCTGTTATGAAATATGTTCTTATATTTATCAGTCTTTGATAAAACATTATTAATGTCAAATATCTTTAAAATAATCCAATGCTAATACTTGGGGTTTTTTTATAACCGCATAATTTCTGTCATAAAAAAAAACTTGCCTTAAATAGGAAAGCACATGTTGCCTTAAAAACACATTGGATTGAAAGATTTAGCCCGATGAGTAATCACTCAGTTGGTATTATATAAAGTTTTATTCCTATCAGGGAAATATCTTGATTTGAATAAGGTAATTTTATTACTTAAGAAAAGACATTAAACCAGCAGAGAAATCAAAATTTGATTGCTCACCACAGGAATATAAGGCACTTAGGCACAACTTGTCTTGTCTAAAATGAAAAATGACATTTGAATATTTGTCAAAGAAATATTTAAAGTTGTTTCCACAATTAAAAAAATCATCAAAGAGATGAGATTATAGCTAAAAAACCCCTAAAGTGTATGACGTATATGTATATATATGTATAATACAATGTAAAAATAATGGCCTATCCTTGTTGTTAGCCTGAAATAGTTAAGCTTCATTATCTCAGCATTTATTCGCACATAAAGATGGGAATAAATGAGATTATATTAAAGATTTGAAGAAAATTAAATGCTTTTCAAGTTAACAACAGCATATTTTGATTTAAGAAGCTCTTCCAAAAAATGTAAAAGCAGGTCCATACTGATGGCTCATACCAAAGCAGGTGGAGAAAGAAAACAGAAGCTGGCTAAGGAACTTTATGCACAACAAGTTCTGCTAGTTCCCTGATACTGCAGATGTACTTAATCATTATAAACTTTTTAATGGAAATCATTTCAGCCTTCCACAAAACACCTGTTTCCCTGTCCAGGCTGGTGCCTGGACTTTTGTGTCCTTCTCCAGTGGTACACAGCTTTCTTACCACTGGCTCCCCTCGGAGCACATTCACAATACCGGGCCCTACCCTTCACTCTTTAACAAAAGTAATCTACTAGAGGCAACCATGAGGAATTTTAGGCGTCACCCTGCTTTTGGTGAATTTAGCATGGTTTAAAGAGGATTTTCATAGGAAAGCTGCAGTCCTGGGGCCTACTGTTTCCTCCAAAATGTAAAAAAAGTGGCAACAGCACCTTTGGCGTCACACAGTACTACGTGGCTATTAAAGTTTATATGTTTATGTCCACATGCATACAGTGAATTATGGTGTGACTTAAAAATGATGTAATTTATTCAGAAGAACAACTACACTAGTGTGTGGTTAATAAGCCACTAAAAATGAAATACCAAAAATCCTGACATCAGCTATTTTACTGCATTTAGAAAAATATAAAGAAAACTAAACAACTAAAAATGATTAGGAATCTTACCATGAAAGGTCAGCTTTCGGTATCTATTGGTATCATCATTTTTTCTAGAAATGAAAAAAAACTCCAGTGGAATAAAAACATATCTATTAGCATCTATTAGTGTTTGGCAGCCACCCATGCATTTTCTGGCAGAGCTTCTATAACTGTTTTTCAGTATGACAGATTGAAGTGTGAGTGCTCACCTGACATTGTTATTTAGAAAGAAAACACCAAATTTTATAACTGTTGCAACATCGACAATAAAAGAAGGATTATCTAACTAGAAACTGGTACTTCATACTAAGGTCTCACAAAAACTCTAGTAAGACTGTTCTACTAAAACAAGATAAAACACTTGCTAAACGGAACAATTAGTAATTCATTTGGCCCAGTTTATTCTACAATACTGGCTAGAGTAAGTAAGTAAGGCAGCCAAAAAACTAGTAACTGTGCCAATAACCTTGTATTTCTCTCCTCTCTATGTGGAAACTGATATTCTGTAGCCAGTCAAATTGAATTTTTTAATGTTTGCTATGGGTTCAAAACAACTTATATATGGATGAGCCCTTAATGATTTTATGAAAATGGCATCTAGTGAATACTGCTCACAGAAAGAACTGATTTCTCTGGATCTTGAATATGTTTGTAAAATCTAGTGAAGATTTTATTTCCTTTCCCTTTTGATTAGAGTTGCTGTTAAATTAGATGAAATAAAAGACCTCTACCTAATGTGCCAAGCAGTTGGTCTGTTATGTGGCTTGTTATATGATAGTGAACCTGTCGCTACTGGATTTTCCAGGTCCTCCTGCTGTGAGTTCTCACAGACAGCCCAACCCACCTTGTCATCACTCCCTCACCTCCTGCTCTGCTGCTCATCTCACCACAGGGCTGAGCACCAAGTGTCTTCTACTGCCTGACACTGACAATTAGAGCCTGTGAGAGGAAAAACCCTGCCATTAAGGTCCCTTTAATCCTCTGTGTATTTGCCTTCCTTCTGAATCGAAAGACAATCAGGAAAATTAACACCAAAGGACAATAGGACCTGTAATTTATTAAATAGTGTCTTTACTAGAAATCAAGATTAGATGCAGGAAAAAAAAAGGCCTATTCACTGCTAGGCCCATATTATAATACTAACACTGGGGAGCTTTCAAACACTCTGTGCTGGCCAGAGATCCACTAAGGCTGCTGTTTTTTACTGTGCTTCATGTTTTATCCTCTTGTTGGCTTGCTGATCATTGAAACACAGAGAGAAATGGGCTATCAAATCTCTTCTCTTAGATATTAAGGTCTGACACTTTATTTGTGCTGAAGTAGATCTCTCTAACCCACTTGTTAGAGAGAATACTGAGATTTACCCAAAGAGCTTGTGCACTTTTTCACAGTATATTTTTAAAGCACAAGGGAGTATTTTGGTAGAACCATGAAAACTCAAAAGCACGTTCAATTGCTATTCTCACTTAAAAGAACTTTTTTTACTTTTAGAGCAGCAACTATTCTAAATGTATGCTCAACAAAAAATTACAAAAGGGCAGT
Organism: Platysteira castanea; assembly: GCA_013397175.1. NCBI lineage: Eukaryota > Metazoa > Chordata > Aves > Passeriformes > Platysteira > Platysteira castanea. The sequence goes on from VYXC01010094.1 coordinate 1,293,468, forward strand.
TGTTTTATGCACAGGAAAAAAATTATTTATTATAATGCTGAGCATTATGGACCAGTGATGTTAATATTTATTTAAATTTTGTTTAGGTATAGACTAAACCTCATGCCCTGTTTATTGATAGCACATAGTTTCATCACCTCAAGAGAAACAAGCTGTGCTAGTCTGTGACCAGATGTGGATATTTACCTCTCCCATTGGCTCTGTTGTAGCAATGTTTCTAAGTCACAAACAGAGTTCACTATTCCCTACAAATATTTGAGGATAAATTGGGAAAGCATGAAGCAGGTACACAAAGAGACTTAGGCAATAGTTCTAATATTGGCTTAAAGTCATTTCACCTTTGTTTTGGGAACACTGCTCCAGAAAGAGAAGTTAGCCTTGAATTAGGAAGCTTACAGTGGATTCATTGTACTGAATATCGGTAACTGTGTCAGAAGCCATTTTGAGTCTACATTTAGTGGAGAGTTAACCAATACCATTCATGAAGTCTCATATGCGATTCACATCAGTAAAACAGATGCTGATATACAGCCACGTGAACCAAAGGTTCAGATGTTCATTAGTTTTAGACCATAAATGGAGTCAACACTACAAACCCTGACACAGACACCTCCATTACTGACAAGTGTGATAAATCCTCCATCCTTCAAATTTCTTCATAGTTTTTGGACAGAATTTGAGAATATAAATCACAACAGTCAGCAAGGTAAATAAAGGCATGCAAATACATAATTTGCTCAAAAGAAAAACAGATGAATCTGAAAAAATAGTGTTTTGAATATGGTTTCTGGCTTGCATTCTTAAGGTAGGTGCCAACATTACAAGTCCTGAGTCATCTCTTGGCTTGAGCCATCATTTTCTCTGACTGTGCATACTGCTTGATCTACCCCAAAATGTTATTTTGAAAGATTTATTTTTTCAACGTTGTCAGAAATGTCAGCAATATTGAGACTTACAAATGTGTTAGTCAGAAATAGCTGATGCCACAGTACATCATTTGCAATGCCCTAATTCACACAAGTGGAAGCAATCGCGTACACGTCTACGCGTGACCAATGTTCTGCTCAATATACTGATCATTTATAGATTTTTGCCAAAGGCACTTCGCAATTGCATGTTTTACTGCACTTTCCACTATTAAAAAAATAAATTTGTTATGCAACTCTTGAGTTATTAATTGACAAAAGCAGCAATGTTTTCACATGTTTGGCTTTGCTCCAAATCTAAAAATGGTATGTGTTTTGTTTTTTTTAATAAGTAGTCCATCTTATGGAGTTTGCATTTGATGTCAAAATTTACTGCATGTTGGAAAATACATAAAACTGAAAAAATATTTAATTTCAAGGATTAAAAAATGCTATAAACATAATCAGTAATGTGTGAACTTCTAAGCTGCTTAGGCAGCTTAGCCCATTTAAGGATCTAAATGCTTGGTGGCCTATAGGAAAAGCATTTGAAAATATCAAAGTATCTGGAGTCTACAGAATAGAAAGTCTTGTAAAAACAGGGTTTTACTTTGTATATAAAATTTCTAAACCAGAAACTTTGGAATAACAGCCTTTCTACTTCTATTTCTTACTCCAGTCCCAGATGGAACCACATAGTAGTAAGCAAAAAAAAGGGACATAGAAGAAAATATTAGTCCAAATTCTCAAATGAGAAAAGATGTTTCACTAGAAATTTTGAGTGCATTTCAATCCTATTTTAATACAATGCTATTCAGTCTCTTTACCTATGCTGTTATCAGCTTTGCTAAATAAGTAACTACTACTTTTTATTCTGTAATATTTTGTGATATATTTTAGTTTGCTTGTGATAATATAAACTAGAACGCTTTAGACTGTTGGTATTTCCAAATAAATATCAACACTACTATTTCTTTTTTTCTCTTACAGCAGACAAGAAAAGATGTGATATTCTTTTTTGATGAGGTTCACACTTTATGTATGTCTTTGTCCTTCATGATGATAGGTAATGTCATCCTGGTGAAGTGAAAGCAGCAATGGTCAAACACCAGCAAGTTACGTTGCAAAGCATGGCACCTGAATGTCTGAATCACGATCCGATTTCATTTAACTAAAATAGCACTTACTGCCCCTAGAACCAAGTGACTAGGCCTGATTTTAATAATCATCTCCCTCATGCATGCTTAATATTGCAAAATAACCCATCATAGCCTGAGGAACTCCTGAGCTGTAGAGTTAAACAAAAGGCAAAACTGATTAAAAGGCAAGCACATATTCTTTCTCAGTCTAGCTTGTGCTCATGTGCATGGAAATGTCAGCAAACTGATTTCATGCGGCATGAAGTTTCACTTAATATTTGTAATATTAAATATAATACTGACCACAGAAAAACACAGCACAGAAGTCTGACCAGAAAGAAAGAAGAGAGAGACTCTTATGCATATGTACAGGTTATAAAGTGCATGTCAAAAATACATTTATTTTACATCATTACCAACACTGACATTATAGGTAGTTTTGACACCAAAGAAGTAAGCATAGATCTTTGAGTTTTATTTGAAATTAGTTTCAAATGGTAAGGCCAGTTATAATCAGTTTGCATATTTTGACATAATTTAGAAGGTGTGACCAAATACGAACTGCCTCAGAAAAAGAAACACCAAATAATGCTGCCTCTGAAATCTATACAGAAAAATCTTATTAAATATGGGTCACAGTTTGGGACTTATTTCTGAACTTTTACAGCTAAAGTAGCAACATCCTGAGCAGACAGCTCCGTAGCTTTTACAGTGCTGACTGTTGCTGTGGATTTTCTCTCAAACAGTTTTTTTAGCCTATTCCTCTCCTTTAATAAGCAAAAGAAAAGAAAAAAATCTGAACCAGAGTAATGCAAGAAAATATCACCAATAAAAATCAGACAGAAATCTGAATGCCAGGTGGCATTTGGATATTTTGAGGTATTTTTCAAGCTATATTCAAAGTACAGTAGCAAACTATCAATTAAAATAGATGACAAGTAACCAACAGAGATTCTCAGGAGCTCTAGTGCTGAGTGGAGTGTTCCCTGGTGTTTATCACAAGAATACACCCATTTGAGTGTCTAGCAGGCAATCAGTAATAGATTTCACACTCCAACACCAAAGCACATCTAGTGTTCAGAGGACACGTACAACAGAAAACAACAGCAAGACAATTTTTCCATATTCTAGAAGTGCTTAGCCAAAACAAATGTTACTACCTCCAGTGAAATACTCCGGGTAACTGAAATTTCCTGCCATATTTAAAGACAGACAGTAAAGGTTACACCAAGTCAAAAGGCAAATTCCACTGCCTTGAGAAAGCCCATTTGCACCCATGTTTGTTGATTGAGACATCTAATAAATCATAATAGATGTTAACACCAAATATCAAGTTAGTAACTACAGGAATACTGACATGTAAGGAGCAGCTGCAATTCAACTTTGTAGGACAGTTTCAAACATCCTTATTAATATGACACAGAAAACTGGACTGCTTTTTAGAAAGAGAAATTACCCTATTTAGGAAAAAACAAATAGCCTTTACACAGACATTGGTCAGATCTGTAATCTTATACATTTGAAAGCCCACAGTTGAACCCTGTCTTTTATCACTTAGTTAAGTAACAGGGTATTCCAAAAACAAATACAACAAGGAAATGAGAAAACGAGTAAATATTTACTCACCAGCCTTCTCCTTCTCTGAAATAACTGGCATAGCCTGAAAGAAAACAAAAAAGATACCACTATTAAAAAATATGAGGGATCATTTAGGGAGTACCAGTAATATTAGGGAAACATTATGAAATCTTGGGGCAAATTTTGTGAGTGTCTAGAAGGTCTGAAAAAACTGAGGTCTCACCGTGTTAAGCACTCTGGAGAGAAGCATACAATTCCCATTTGAGTGTCTTATAATCTATTGTGAAACTAATTACGGTTAGAAAGGACTAGGGGAGAAGGGAGGAGATGGAGTTAATGAGACACACATTTTGAAATAATCAGCCTAGAACACATGATCACAAAATTCCACTGGGAAATTACTTAATAATTTTGAGGGAGGAAGACAAAATCCATGTGGCTGGAGATTAGACTGAAATGTCAAATTCTTATTCTGCAGGCTCAAATATGTGTTGTTCTGTAATAGACCAGTTTCTTACTTTTTATATAAATTTTCAGAGACAAGTAACAGAATTGTTTTCATATTTGCTACAATTGTTTCTGGACTTGGAAAATTGCATAAGACATCTCTTCTTTTTTTTGCAGTGGATGTAGAATTTTTTCATATTATGCTTCTCTTTCAGACTAATACAGAAGAACTTTCTGAGAGTATTTTCCCTAAAAAAAAATGAGGTTATAGATTGAATGAACAGTAAAGTGAAATTTATATGTCAAACACATAAAAAGAATTTTACAATGTGCATATAGCATAAAGGCAAGAAAGGCGGGATGATAAATCGGATTGGGTATGCAATGTATGCAAAACTGCCACATGAATTAAGGTATCAGTTTTACATCCTTTTCACTTATGTTAGTCTAGCCTTTAGTCAGCAGATTTTCCTGCTGCAGATTCAAAGAAAAAGAAAAAGGGGAGAGATTAACAGAAATAACAAAACAACTGGCTTCAGACTTGTTATGGAATTTCTCAAAACAGACTTTGAAAATTTAATTTCAGGATTTGATTTGTCTTGCTATATATAATAGTGTTTCATAGCATTTTCTGGATCAAATTTCAACAAAATTTCAACTAGAACATGTCTTAGATTATAGGCATTAATATATGTCTTTTGTGATTCTTTCTGTTTCACCTGTATTCTGACTGGTTAAATGTGTGTTGTTTGATTTTGACATTCAAAAATATTATATAATCAGACTAATATGATTCAAACCAATAGAAGCCTCTTTCTGGAAATGCATTTTCCTTGCATTTTACAAGCATATATTTGTTCAGAAGAGGGACCAGTAATGCAACAAGGTCATTAACTTAGATTGAGGAAAATTAACATGCCAAAGAAACAATAAAATCACAGAGTGAATCAAGGTCTCATTTTCAAAGAAAGAAAAAGTGTATCATGCATGATTTTTTATAAAAAGTTGATGTAATTTTGAAAATGAGTATATATTTTTCTTCTCTTTCCCGGACTTAAGTGGTTACACTGGCTAAAATAAGTAAGAAAATAAGAAAGAAAACCTCAGATTCACTATTCACATTAGTCCAAGAAGGAAATTTGTAAAGACAGAACTTTGTAAAGAGGAAAAGAGAAGGTGAGAAACAAGCAAACAAACAGGAAAAACAGCCCTTAATGGTACAAGAGAGAATGAGGGAACATTAATGTGAATCAAATAGAAGGGTCAGGACAAAAGAAGGAAAGATGAGAACAGGTCAATAATCACACTTTAATGTTGAGTTTTGTTAGCTAGAAAAGGTATGATGATTTTCTTTAAGAAAAGCTTAAAGAACAACATTGAGATGGCTGAAGATGAGGCAACCAAGAGTGTCTGCACTGAAACCATAAGCTGTGTCATGGAAAAGAGATAACAGCTCGATGGTGACAGCCTCTGGAAGGTCTAAAATGCAAAGCCAAGATGAACAGCTCAGGGGAAGCAGTTATAGGACTCAGTGGGGATAAGGTAATGACAAGTGGAGAAGATCATTTTCTGGTGGCTTTATGACAGACTTAACTGGACTTTGATCATGTTTATAACTGCACTGCAGGTCACTGGCAGTGCCTTTAGCCTAAATGAACTCTTCCTAAACAGCTGTCATCATCATTCACATCAACATGTAGATTTTTGTTCATATTGGCATATCAGATTTAGATGTTTTTAATAATGCCGTTGGTCACACTAATTTATTTCTTGAAAATATACAATATTTCTAATTGCTGATTATTAAAACGTTGATTTACAGTGAAATATGTATTTTACTGAATTTGTTATATGGCAGTCTTAAAGGTTTTAGTGGGTTTAACCCAGGTAAAAAACTGTAGCAGGAAATACGTAAAATCACCAAGCCTCAAGGCAGATGTGGAAATCACAAAATTTCTGTTTCTGTTAAGTAAGATGAAGAAGCACTTCAAGTTCCAGAAAACTGAAAGGAAGAGTGAGGTAGAGTGCTTTCAAATATCTGTTTTCTAAACAGAGTGCAGTGCTTCTGAATTAAGATGTAAAATGAGGTAAAAATACCATCAGAACATTCTATTGCTGCTCAAATGCTGAAAGAAACAAGCCTAAATGGACATAGCATCTCTTGAAAGTTTAAAATAAAGTAAACTGTGAGCTAATCTTGTTGAACAAGATCTCAGACAGTCCTCCTATTGTTTAGTTTTCTGTTAATACAACTACACATGCTGCTTACATGCTGCCCAGTGGGAAAACATGATTGTTACTTATGAGAAATGCTCTCATCTTCAGTACAGTTTTGAATTCACTGGAGACCTTCCAATGAGTTCCATATGTTCCAAATGAATTGCATTCCCAGGAAGTGATTTAACATTTCTGGCAATGAAGCAATTAAACCGGATTTTCCTGCTTGACCAGATGGGTTCACTGTAACTTCACATTATTTCTCACTCTCCTCACAGAACTGAAGAACTGGACTAACAATTTCTGCATGATTAGATCACATGTGTTTTGGAAAAAAGAAGACACATACCTTTCAAAGATTTCAACAAACATCTACCAAAGTCAGACTCCTCTCTATGTTTCTAATAGTATTTGCTCCTAGCAGCAACAAGAAAGAAAAGGAAACAAAAAAAGGAGAGAAAAAGAGGAAAAAACCAGACCACTGATAGAATATATGCAGCTTTTTATTTCAAATTAGAGAATGGGATTTTTAAATTAAATTTTAAATTAATTTAAATTAATTTAAAATCTTATTTGAAATGTTTTATGAAATTTTCTGTGTGCATCCTTAGTGTATTGCAACTGTGTTATTGAAAATATATTATGTGTGCAAATATGGCTGTAAAGTGTATGTAAAACACTATAGAATTATAGAATCATAGAATAGTTTGGCCTGGCAGGGACATTTAGAGGTCACTCCTCTACAATGAGCAGGGACATCTTCAACTAGATCAGGTTGCTCAGAGCACAGTCCAACTTGACCTTGAATGTTTCCAGGGATGGGGCATCTACCACCTCTCCGGGTATCCTGCTCCAGTGTTTCACCATCCTCATTGTAAAAAAATTCTTCCTCATATCTAATTTAAATCCACCCTCTTTTCAGTTTAATACCATTGCACTGCCAAACATTGTGCCCTCATCTCTCTTATAAGCCCCTTTTAGGTACTTTAGGCCACAATGAGGCCTTCTCTTCTCCATGAGGAACAATCCCAGCCTTTCCTCAACCTTTCCTCACAGGAGAGGTACTCCAGCCCTCTGACCATCCTCACGGTCCTTGTCTGGACTCCTGCCCGTCCATTTGCTTCCTGTGCTGGGGACCACAGAGCTGGACACAGTGCTCCAGGTGGGGTCTCACCAGAGCAGAGGGGAAGAATGCCCTTCTTCACCCTGCTGCCCACGCTGCTTTGGATGCAGCCCAAGGTGTGGTTGGCTCATGTCCAGCCTCTCATCCACCAACATCCCCAAGTCCTTCTTGGCAGGACTGCTCTGGATGTGTCCATTCCCCAGCCTGTGTTCATACCGGGGGCTGCCCCAAGTGCAGGACTTTGCACTTGGTCTTTTGAACCTCATGAAGCTCCCATGGACACAGTCATCAAGCTTGCCCTGGTCCCTCTGGATGGGATCCTGTCCCTCAGGTGTGCCAACAGCACCACTCAGCTTGGCGTTGTCTGCAACCTTGCCGAGGGTGCACCTGATTCTACAGTCTGTGTTGTTGATGAAGACAAAAACAGTCTTAACATTAAACAGTGCTGGTCCCAATATGGACCCCTGAGGGACACCACTTATCACTGATGTCCACTAGGATGGTGGACCACGACCCTCTGGATGCAACCATCCAACAAATTCCTTATCCACCAAATGGTCCAACCATCAAATCCATCTATCTCCAATTTAGAGAGAAGGATGCTAGGGGACACACAGGTCAAAGGATTTACAGGAGTCCAGATAAATGACATCTGTAGCCCTCTCCTTGTCCACTGATGTAGTCATTCTATTGTAGAAGTCAACTAGGTTGGTCAGGCAGAATTTGCCCTTGGTGAAGCTGTGCTGGACATTTTGAATGCATATTGGACATTTCCTTTAAAATTGCTGTTGTCTTGACCATATAGATATTATTACCTAGTAATACTGGGTTAAATAGCCACTTCCTGTGAATTTTATTAGATGGTGGTATTCAGTTTGGTGGAAAAGGTGTCTTCCAGCAAGAAAAGAAAAATGGTGAAAATTCTGGTAAATTGTAACTTAAAATAAAAATTTTGCACAAATTAAAAGTTCTGTTTGACCAAAGGAAAATTCTTTCTGGCTTTGAAGAATATTTTAACAGGAAAGAATATTAAATATGGAAACAAAAGCCCACAGTTTCAAAAAGAAACCATTCATTTCTGCTATGAGCAATTTCACTATGAAATAAGGGAAGAAAGAATCCCTCCGCACTCTCCAAATTATATTCCTTCCATTATAGTGTCAAAATTCACATATTTCATCTCTGATCTTGGATAAAAAATTAGAACCATAGCTTTCCAGATTAGAAGCAGTGTAGTCAATAAATGTGTGCAGTGTCTTGGTGGTGAAAGCAAGAGGAATCATCTGCAAAGAAGACAGATCGTGTTTGGGAGCAGTGGTGAAGCTATGCTGAGCTGCAAGACTGCCACTGTAAAAACCTGAGGCACACCCTGTCCGACCTGAGCACAGCTTGGCTCTCTCTTAACCCTCGGCAAAGCTACATTATTTCTATGCTGACTCTAAACCTGCAGAGAAAGCCACTATGAATAAAATTAAACTAGCTTTTGTTTTGGTTGCTTGCATTCACATAACATAAACACCTCTATCATGACTGACTCGTTTGCAAAGGGCTGTCTTAGGTGGCAAATATTTGTATAAACTGGTAAGTTATTGTGGTGGAGCATGTATCATAGTATTTTTGAAGAAACTATCCAGTTACATTTGTTATTGTTGTAGTATCTCATAAACACATTGGAATGTCTCTATATTTCAATTTTACAAAAAAGATATAGCATCTCCATTTAAAAGTTAATAAATCCACTTTATTTTTTATTACAGAAGAGAAAGTGCATTTGGCATTACGTGAATCACATTTTTATTACTGCCATCCAACCAATGAGGGATATTCTATGAAGTCCTTCCATTGTAAAGGTCTGTCAGCTATTCAGCTTTTTTTCAGGTATTTGAATAGAAATGCTGGAAAATTTCCTTGTTAATGATTCAATATATCTCGATTTGTAAGCATTTTTCTATAATTTTGCATAAGGAGATAATATCTTTTATTGTCCAGGGTGAAAGGAAAACTCCAGGGCAAAGACTAACATATGGGGATTCGAGTAGAAAGAGAAAATTCAGCCTTCACGGGTGACTCACAGTTGCTGAGCTCAAGATGTTATAAATCCCCTACCCCATTTTTGTAATCGCTTTTATATTATTCACCTCTTCTTCCTGCAATTAAAAATCATGGTCTAAATTCTCACCTTAGTGGATGCTTTCAGGTAGTAAAAACTGCGGTTTTCACTGAAATTATTTGCTTCAAGACTAAACCCATTTCCTATTCTATAAAACTAGAAGCTTTATATTGCAATAGAAGCAGAAGAGAGATCAACCTCCAAAGACTGCAAACATAGAAAATAATGTTATATTTATTTTTTAGAGAGGATCATTGATTTTAAGACCAGAAACAACTATGTAGATTGAAATATATCTGTTGTCTTCTTTCTACTCAACTGATCAAAACAAAAATCTAAAATCCGCTAAATAAAGATGATATACTGAGCTTCTAACAAGAAAGAAAGGAGGTAATATCAACACAATGTACAGTTACCAAGGAAGGATAATGAACCAAATGACAGAGAACTCTATTCCAGTAAACAAGAAAATTGAAAACTGAGGTAAAAAATGTTCAGACAGAAAACAAATTTTAAGGATTACTCAGTTTATCATGAAACAGTGTATGTTCTGTATAATCTGGAGTCCTTAAATAGACTTCTTAATTTTTTTTATTTAGAAGGTATGCTCCAATTTTCTTAATTTGAGTACGTAGTAATTAAAAATTACCTGGGCTGTTTTACAAAAGAAAAAAATCCACAATCATTCAGATGGTTTGGAATTGGGAAATACTGCAGTCCATAAACAGAATTTTCCTCAGTAACATCCCCATTACACCAAAATACTGAGTAAGTATCTCTACTAGTAAATTCTGATCTTTTGAAACCAAAGCTTTCCACACTAATGAATCAGATTAAGAAAGTAAACACGTAGAAAACCCTTTCAAAAATTCTAATTAATTTAAAGTGCCACAATATTTTAGTATTTGCATTGAACAGAAATCATAGCAATAATATAGGAAAAAACCCAAGAATGATTAATTTATCATTCAGACTTATTTACAAAACTTTATTTTTTTTAACTTGCATTTTTTAAAATTACGTTTTCAGTTCCCCACAATTTTATTTTTTTTTCCATCTGGGTGAGGAAAGAGAAAAAATAAAACCATCAACTTTCAGGACAGACTAGCTTTAGGAGGGGAGTTTAGCAAGGTCTTTCTTCTTTGTGGTCTTTAATTTTACTGAAGAAGGCAATTAAAATCCACCCAACAATAACGCTGTATCAATTATCTCATTTGTAAAAAGAAATTAATGTCACATTCAGATGCGTCTGGCGAAGTTTATGACAACATTATGAATTTCATTCTAGTGGAAGCACAAAGCTGTATGCTTGCCTGCATGTGTTCTCCTCCAGTCTGTTGCATGCCTCTCCACACTTACTTTCTGACTAGATATTTCTCTTTGCTTGAGCCTCTTTATGCCACTCAGGTCATGCACAGAGACCTCTTCTAGTTAGTGCTGGATGGTTGGCAGTTCTCCTTCCATGAGACCATTGCCAAGAGCCTTCATTTGGGGTGGTCTGATAATTTCCTGTCTTCCTCATTCAGCTGGCAGTGTGGCTCTTGTTGGAATGGAAGTACAAAACAAAGATGCAGGATGACTGCCTTGTGCTCTGTCTGGTGTTATCATAGTCTCTCCATAGATCAGGGTAAGCTCCCAATGCTCTGAAATCTGTCAGGACCACATGAAGCTGGTTCATACGACAGACAAGACAAAAGCCTGTCTGCAGTTTCTCCAGACAATTAACTAGAGTTTGGCCATAATAAAGAATTAATTTCTTTCTCTACAGGGATACTAACATCTTCACAGCCTTATCTGCAGGTTCCTAAACACCCCAGGAGTTACTTTCACATATTTTGTGAAAAATAATTATGATTTTTTTAAATTAGCAATTGCTAGACCTCAGCTTATTTATATATAAAGACTCAACTTGAAATAAAAGCAAATGTTTAAATAAACCTATTTTTGATACTTCCCAGGAGTTCATGAAGTGAAGAATTTGATTTCCACTTAAACTGCCCTCTACTTTCTGGGATGGACATACAGTATTTGAAAATGGGGTCAGTTAAATTTTAATTCAATGTTAAGGAACATTTATATGGCTTTTGGTAATACCAAAAATCTGTGCTTCCTTCCATTCCCCCAAACACATGTATCTCTTCCCTAAAGAAAACATAGCTTGAATGTTAACACCAAAGCTGAGATGTGACACACTGCGTCTAGAACTGGAGCAGCCCCAAGAGTGCTCATGCTTTTCATCAATCACCAGTTGTTCTATTAGGATTCATTTACACAGAGGGCTTTTTCCCAAGCTCACAAGTAATTTTTTTTGGCTAATATTTATCTTATAAAACCTTTTACAATAACAAACATATCAATAAACCCTGCAACACTGGCAAAACTGAAGTATTTGGGAACCAAAAGGCATGCAGCTCTATAAGGCAACAGTAAAAGATAATTAGAGTCTCATGTTTTGCATTAGTTTCAACATCATGTAATGTCTACAAATTTTGCCTCAAAGCCCTGGAGCCTGAGGAATGCTTCTATGTGGCTGACAGGAACCCCAGGTGATTTCAGTTTTTACTCATCTCCTTATATAGAAAACTTACAACCTTAGAGCATGTTTCATGTAAATAAAATATTCATAGTATCATGTGATGATAGAAACTAAAATCTATTACATGATGAGTTCAAGTTGCAAAGCACCTGTGAGCACCTACTTGCAGAATAAAAAAGGGAATTTAAACCCAACAGAATCATACCATTCCTGTCTTTCCTTAGCCACCTCAAAGAAAACAAAGGAGTCCTTTGCCCTTCATCCTGAGAAGAGCAAGTCACTCTTAGTAATTCTGAAGGCTGCAGATACGAAAATGAGGAAGCTCACCTCATGGCTGCAAGTGCCAGAATCTATCATCACACCGATGCTGCATCTTCATGAGCTAATTGAAATAGAAATATTAGCTATAGAAATCATCAGCTATGTAAGTGAGCAATCTAATTCTAAGATCCTTCTGATACTCTGACCAAATCCAGTGGTTGATTGCTATCTACATTTTTGTATTCCACTAATGTTATTCTCCTGGATCAGATATCACTGAGGTTAGCAGCCATAACTCGGCAGTAGTTTCTGGAATATTACGTATGAAGGATCAGTATTTATACTGGTCAATGAGACCTCACTGTGTTCAGCTTTATGTTCTGCATAAGAAAATCAGTGGTAGAGCACTGCAGCAACTGATACCTACTGGGAGAGCAGCCTATTGAGATTTACTGAGCCTGATCCTATGTGAATTTGTGCTCTTTAACCTCTGCAGATAGACCCAGCTGCAGAGCCTCTTCCCAGTGTTAGCTACAGCAGGCTGTTACAACTGTTTGGAGTTCTCTAACTAAATAAATAAAAAAGCAAACCCCAAGAAGCTAGTTTTTAAAACACGATATGTATGTTTTGGAATGAATATTGATGCTTACAGTCTCATGTGTATTCAGTCACTGTGATCTTACTTTTGTTAGACCAGCTGGGAAAAGATCTAAAGCAGATCCTCCAGGAGCCTCCAGTAGGCTCTTGATCTCGAGCTTTATTCCAGGTGTAAGAGAATAAATTACTACAAAAGTTACCTTTCTCCTATAATGATGAAACCTTTACTTTCTGCAGAACCTCACAGTTCTTTGCTCAGAAAGCTGCAGAGTCACAAAAAGAGTGATGCAAATCATGAGATGATGGAGACAGGAGAGGAAAGTAGCATGCCAGACAGAAAAAGTGATGGGTTTGGGAGCATCAGGGGCGTGCTTGACTGTGGGAAAAAAGTACATCCAACTTTGCAAAGTAGCAGAACTGAGCATAAGAGAGTAAGTGTCAAACTACTGCATTTCAGTAAGGGATCGCCAACCCTGACAAATGTGATAATTATCATATTTCTTTTTAGTTTACTAAAAGATAGAGGAACATAGATTAACATAAACCACCCAATTTTCTTTTACAGTGAGAAGAAGAATGACAAGCACTAGAAGCACACAAGATAACAGTGGTTTTACCTTGGGCAGGAGGTGGAGGTATAAAGGAAGGGAATAAAAATTAAAATATGCTACTGGGATCTCATTTGCTTATTTGACCATATTCTTGGAATCTCTGTTCATGCTTCAACATGCACATGTAGTGAGCATGAGCTTAAAAACAACCAAACACCAATATTGTGACCTTACTAAGTCAGTATATGTCCAGGTCACCCAAGAGAAAAAGAGATGAGATGAAATGAAATGAGTTCTTTTGCTCTCTGCATACCTAGTCTGTTAACCTTTAAACATTTGTCAAGGTTGTGGGTGACAGAGTCAGTACATCAAAACCACATGCTTTGGGTGAAAAGTAGCAAATTGGCATTTTAGTTTATTTAAGAATTTCTATTTATGTCAATATAGTTAAGTTCCAAAAGTACTCAAAAGATATTGCTCGTAGGAAAACAACCCAAAGACAGTAAAAAGAAACAGTAAAAAGTAAAAATAATGTAACAAGTAAACATGAGAACTTTCTTTTTCTGAAATGAAATGGGAGCTTTAACTCCAAAAAGAGCTTATGGAAAGGATGCAAAGTAATTTTTTTAAATCCAAATATAAAAATGAAAGCTCTAAAAAATATCCCAAGCCCTTGAAAAACCTCTTTTGAAAACAAAAGGTTCATCTGCACAGCTGTTGTTTCCTAAAATGCTTGCAACTTAATCCCCTTTCTTTTCATTTGAGAAAAAACATTCAGTTATAGCCATTTCTCTTTTAATATCTAAACTCTGGTCAAACTGAGTATCAAATTTCCTCTGCTCAAAACCCCCAATACCTGGTTATTCTGGTACAGTTAATAAACCTGAGAAATGTATGTTTCATCTGCCATATAATTTCCTCAGCTGGAAGTGCTACCAGCAGGATCACTGCTCCAGGTCTGTGATATGATCAACTCCTATTACATGCCTTCAGGGTCTTTTAACACCTTGTTCAACTGAGTAATGCCTGAACTAACATTTCCTAGTACAAACCTACATGGAGAGACACCAGCACAGACAACACACATGCTCCATGTCTTCCATCACTGCATTAATTGCATTTTATTCTCAGGTACTATCTGCCAGGCTGGGAGCTCCGATGCCATAAAAAAGCAGAAAACAAGAAAAATACATCTGTGAAGTTTTGCTCATGCTGCTGACATATTTTAGAAGCCTGGGAGGAAGAAGGGATGTTTTGCAAACGATTGCAGGGGATTCTAGGTTCCATTCAACACCTTAATAATTAGCTATGTATGCTGCAGGTTAAAATTTACTGCATGGGTTAGATGGCACACTAGTTATTCCTTTTCTTAAAGCAAGACTATTGGGGATAGTCATGGTCTGCTACTAAAACAATAGTAGTAGTCGGACAATCTTTTTTGCCACTTACAAGTCATACAAAAATCTAATTTTTCCCATCTTTAAAATGTAAATAATAATGTTTTACCATTAAAAGGAACATCTGGGGGCTTTCAAGTGTCTAAAAAACCAATTCTGCAAATATTCTGATTGTTGTGATAGACCTTTCTACACATCATGCATAAAAGTATAGAATTTTGCAAGATAAACACATAAAAAGGTTAATTAATCTTATTTTTGAACATATACACTTTTTTCTTACTATTATTAATCTTTTCTACTAGAAATGATCTAGCATGCTTTGTATTTCTGTAGCTTGCATTCTGATATCAAAATGTTTTCCAGTAAGAAGTTACATATTTTAGTTCAGTTGTTTATAAGATTTTGATTGTTAGAATCAGTGAGAGTTGGAGTAGACACAGGTCCACACATCACAAATGATTCTGCAATTTTTATCTTAATTAACAGGTATAATAATTTTGTATTCAAAGAATAGCCAGCCATAGCTGGTGAAGGATATGCTCTGTCTGAAAAATCCTTATTTTGTAAGCTTTTTTATGGGGCACTTAAAAGTTGAAGATGATTCAATAGTGCCATTCATTTATCTAACATAAATTCCAAACAATTTTGTTTTCTATAGATGATACATTTCTAATTCATGGGAAAAAAGAAATTGTTACTGATACAGAGCACAATACAGAGCTGCAGTAGGAACTTTGCCAATTACTTTGGTAAGTGAAGCCTCAAGCTGAGGCACCCTGGCTCAAAACCTTCCTGTCTGTGTTGTGTCCATTTCCTTTTTAAAGACACAGTTCTGTGTAGGCATATATGGATAAGCATAAAAGGTAATAAACATCTACTCGTAAAACACAGGACTTTATCAAACTTTTTACTAATTGCTACATTCACTATGAAGAGAGCCCTTTTAAAGTCCTTCCTTTTCCAGAAGTTCTAAAATTGTTCTTCTTTCAGGATCACTTTATTTATTTTGTTCTGAATTTTATTTTTGGTTTCTGAGCAAAGAAGTATCTCATCGATGTCTGTGTTCCCACGCTATTCCCATGAAAATATCACTCAGGCTTGCAGACAGATGCACTGCAGATCCTGAGAGTACTAAGAGGGTCCAATTCTGTGAAGTGCTGAGCATTTCCTGTATTTCCGCAGGATCATGCCTTACTAGTACAGTTTCTTCCTGAATTGTTCCAACTTTCCCAAACTTTGTGTGGCATATTACAAAAATGTAGTTCACAGTTTCTAAACTTTCAAAACTTTCCAGAGGGAAACAGCACACAAGAGTCCAAGTACACTTTTGGCTTTCATACCAAGACCAGTTCCCTGAGGAGAGTTTGAATTATTCTGTATTTTAGTTAAGAGGGACTATTACAAGTATGAAGCATTTTCTGCCAATACGCTTTTGACTGAATCTTATGTTCACACTCAACTCTTCTAGAACCAATTTTTCACAAGCACTTAAAAATATTCCTGACCACTACAATAGCGCAAAAAACTCTAAAAGACTGCAAATCCCATTTCATCACATGAAAAGAAGAGGTGCTTTTTAAAAAGCAGTTAGTCTACTGACTGGCAGAGTACATTTATGAAAAAATATCTGTATTTCATATGAAAAAGATCTTGTGAAAAGATTTATATGAGTAAGATAAATATAAAATTTTGCATCCACCCATCTTAATCCCTAGTTTTGCATGTAAATTTAAATTAAAGGCTGGCTGCAGGAAGGTAGATATCTCTTTAAAAAAAAGCTATTTATTTCTTTTGACTTGGAAGCAAAGTAAGAAGAAATATGGCTTAGAGAAAATAAACCAGCCAACCAACAAACAAAACAACAGCACTGTACCAATCCTTGTATGAATGCCTGTTTTTCATTGGAAAGAATAGGAGAATGCAACACCCTTGACCACCCAAGAGTACAAGAGTACCCTTCTTGTGCTTTAGACCTTCAAACTCAGTGTTTGTGATCTGAACCCAGCTCAGGAAGGAACGGGCTGTGTATGCAGCAAGTTGCAAAACTTGCTGTGTTTCTCAAAACAGTAGTATAGAATGAAAGTTTTGTTTATATTTGCCTGGTTTTTGTTTATATTTGCCTGGTTTTTAAGTGATGTGATGATAGTTGTGATAAGCTAACCTACAGATAAATTAGATCAAGATTTTTCAGTCTGCCTTTCTAATGCCTATTTCTCCATCATTTTGTATTTCTAGTCTAGTCAAAATTTGCACCACTCTGATCACTTTTCACAGTCAAGTCCTACTCCCTAAAATCTGGGCTTAACATGATTTAGAAAAGAGAGGAACATCCAGATGTGAGGACCCAACAGGCTAGGGACTATTTAGAGAAACTGACTGTATTCTAACCTGTGAGACTAAAGGAAATCTACCCAGGCATGCTGAAAGGGATGGCTGATGTGATTGCAGGGCCACTAATAGCAGGGGAAAGTCAGAACAGCTGTGGAGTGCTCCTGATGGCTGGGAAAGACAAACCTATATTCAAAGGAGGAAAAGAACCAGTGACTCTAAGCTTTTAAGCCCATCTTAGACCAGGAAAAGATCACGGAGCAGACCCTAGAATCCATTGCCAGAGACATGAGTGACAGGAAGGCAACTGGGAGCAACCAACGTCAATTTACTAAGAACAAATCATCCTTGACCAAGCTGATTTGTCTTTCGAGATGTAATGACTGGCTATATGGACAAGAAGAGAGCAGATAATATAATACACCTTAACTTTCATAAGATTTTCTACAGTGTCTCCCAAAGCAGTCTCATTTTAAAGCTAGGAGTATGAGCTGGAAGAGCAGACAGTGAAATGGGTCGAAAACTGTCTGGACTAACATAATTCAAAATTGCCAAGCCATTAAAACCGACATTTTTAGCAAAGGTATCTAGTTCAAAACCAGCTCATCTCTTAAAATTTTCAGAATGAGGTGGAATTAATTTGTTCTGAGTTCCTAATGGAATCTGGATGCCCCTTTTAGATGTGGGACAAAATGGCTGAGAAGATAATGTCAAAGACTGCTGAACACAGAAGAGCAGTTCTGCACTCAGTCTGAGGGAAAGATAAAATTTTGTGAAAATTAAAATCAATGAGATTTCAAGGAGTTCCCCAAAAAGCAGAGGATGGGAACTTTTGGAAGCTGATATAGCTCCTGCTCTATGCACTGAGTCCTACAAAGTATAAGAATTTCTTTTGAAGACATCAAAGAAATGCATAAATTCAAGCCTGAAATCCAAGCAGGAAGAAGATGTTGGCTCAAAGTATACCCTTACAGTTCCTGCAGATGTGACAGATTGTCTTGAGGTATTTTCCACGGACATCAAAGAAAACAAATAAAGGCAGCAGAAGTAGATGATGTTGCCATAAGTAGTAATAAGTTATTTCTGTGTGTTTCCAAGTGGTCTGAGGAAACTCAAATTATGTTTGTGAGAATGTGACAGTATTTACAAGTGTACATAGCTTCAAAGCTTCATTTGAACAGGACTAAACAATTCAAACTTTCAGCTTAATAAACACCACACAAAATACCATATATTTCAGCACTTCCTTTCCTGATTGGTATGTGTGTTATGAAACCTGAATATTCCTAACAGAACAGTCCTGAAATACTGGCACTAGAAGCATCTAGTTCTGGAGAAAACCGTAAGTTGTTTGTATATACATAGAAACAACCCCAGCATACAAACAAATACATTGCAGAAGTTTCCTGGTATTTTTTGCTCCTATGCTGAAAATTCCATAGTTAAGTTATTAGGAAGTTGAGACTGAGGAAAAGATGTCACAAAAGACTGATTTACTACTTCATTTCTAGAGGGGCACTTCATGATAACCTCTATCTTCAACAACTCTGTTCTGCCATGTGAAGCTATAGAAAAGCTGCCGCAGCTACGTATTTCTGGCTTCCATTAAAAATCAAAATGTTCTGAAAGCAGATAGATACTGTTCAGAGCATCACTGATTAAAAAGTACTGAAAGTGCTGAAAATTATTACTTCCTGATATTCCTGTTTCTTTTGCAAGTAAACATACTCATGTATTCTAAAATTTAAAGGATTTCAATAATGTAGTTAGCTTTTCTCCCAGTTTTGTCTTCTCTTTCTTTCTTTCTTTCCTTCTCACAAAAATTGCACGAAACAAAGTAGAAGAGAGCATCTAGTCTGACCTCTGTGTCTTATAGGCAATTATCTACCATGAATTACAAAGAAGTAGTCTTCAGGAGACTAAAATATTCAGAAGAGAATCAGGTTGTAGGTCATAAGTATTTGGCAGTAAATTAATTTAGTAAATTAATTTAAATAAGCCAGATAGAAAAAAGAAAGAAAATTTTGTGTAGGACAGTACGATGAAGAGAAATAAAAATAAATCCGTATTTCAACTAGTTGTGTCTAGCGAGTCCTCTTGTAGATTTGTTTAATAATGAGATTGGATGCTAAACAGAGGAGAAGAGAGTCTTCACACCATCCCTGGGCTTCTCTCATCTGTATCTTATTTTTGTTGTAATGAATGCTTCAGACAAAAGTATAGCCAGCCTTTTGTCCTTTGAAAACCTCTGACTGGCCAGGGATAATCATTCTGTTCTGATGCCTAGAGGTGATGAAATAAAGTGTGAGCTTTTATTCTAGTTCTTATTTTCCTGTAAAACTAAAGCAAGGAAGTTGCTGACATACTGATTCACAAACAAATCTTGATCTTTTCATAACCTAAGAAAGAAATTACTGTGGATGGGAACTGTTGGAACAAGAGAGACTTCTGAAACCACGTCACATCTTTCCGAAGACATGGAAAGATGGATCCAATCTTGTTTCCTAGGAAGTAACCTAATTTGTTTTAAAGACTTCAGATGATTCCAACCTGCAACTTTCTCTTGAAAATGGTGTAAAAATTAGCTACCCTTTTGCCATTAAAGTAATACAAAGTTGGACTTTTAACTGCATTCTGTAGCAAGTGAATCAATCTTCTTACGCCTTTGCTGGCAAGACTTAAAAGCCAGTCACACTTAGATATCTTTTCCACATTCCTACATACAGTTATCAAACCACTTACTATGGGCTGATTCCCAAGTGCTTGCCAGGAATGAAAGATATGATAAACTATAAAAGTATTTACTCCTGAAGTGACAAAATTGACCTCAATTCCATCTGTATTTATTTAATTTGAATTACCTGTGGATAAATGAATTTTTCCAGGAGTAATCACTGATCATGATCCCATGTAAAACCCTGAACACAGCTCTACCATAGTAATTTTGTTAATTAAACTTAAGAGAAATCAGCGGGAAGCCTTCCTTGACTTTTGCAAGCACTGAATCATTTCCTAGGTCACTGAAAACTATCTTCCCTGATCTTTTCTGACTTCAAACGCTAAAGAAATTGATGTTTCTTTGGCCAATTCAATTCCCCTTTCATCAGATGCTTTATTTGCTCTGTCAGTTTTACAAGCTGCTACCGAAAGAAAGTTTGAGAACCAGCTTTGGTGCCTGGGAACCAACTGACTGTACCCCTTCCAAAGAAGGGTCACGACATGCGTGTCGTGTTGTACCTCACGTGGGAAGGAAGCAAACTGTTGAGCTGCCTCATGCTCAGAAAGCCTTCTGTCACCTGTGTCATAAATCCAACAAGACAAAGTCTATTTCCTACTGCCAGCTATATAAAGGAGTCAAAAACCAATTAATTAGCCTTTATGGTGCTTAGTTAGAGGAGCTGGGTTAAAAGCGATCTGGAACCTCTTTTTAAAATGCCTAATAACATAATACAGCTTCTGATACCGAAACTACCTGAAAGGAGTCTGTAGCAAGGTGAGGATAAGCCTCTTCTCCCAAATAACAAGCAATGGGATGGGAGGAAATAGCTTCAGGTTGCACCAAGGGAGATTTGGATTGAATATTAGGAAAAAATTTCCACACCGAAAGTGTGGTCAAGCATTGGAACAGGATGCTCAGGAAGCATCAGTGGTGGAGATACCACTCTTGTAGATTTTCAAAAAACATATAGATGTAGTGTTTGGGGATATGGTTTAGATGGGGGAACTTGCAGTGTTAGGTTCATGGTTGAATCTTAGATGATCAGCCTTAATGACTCTACTTGAAAGTAATTTTCTCAAAGTAATTTAAGATCTTATTACATGGAATTATTTCCTATGTGTTATACAAACTTTGGTATGAACAACTTACCTATTACCTATAAATGAAATTACCAAAATCTTTTAAAATTACTTTAGTCCAAAATAAAATAGGCAGTGGAACACGAATTCTACAATGAAATGTCTCTTACATTTGGAGGAATTCCTCCTGCAGGCCAGGAACACAGCCCTCTAGTGTCATTAGGGGACACAAGAAAAGAGACTCTGACACCTGCTAGGTTGAGCAGAAAGAGGAAAAGAAGAAAACTTTATTTACATTTCTTGTACTTATAGGTTTCTCAATTCCACAAGGGATTGGAGGACATGTCACTTCCTCTTCAATCCCACTGGAGAAAAAGGATGCTCATCAAACTTTCTCTGATAATACAAAAATGTAAGCAAAAGGACAGCTAAGTGAACAGTGGCTATTATTTACAATAAAGTGTGTGAAAATTTTCTGACTCCAAGATTACAATAGAAGGCTTAGCAAGAAAACAGGACAACACTCTAGCACAGTGGGATCAGTATGGTTATAATGAACAGCTGATGGGGCCAAGACTTGGGAGAGTCACAGGCAGAACTGGTAAAATTTTCAAGTACAGCTTTTTAGTTGAAGGACAGCTGCACTATTTGGGAAAACTTATTTAGCTGAGGGAGAGTCAGTTCCAAAGTATCTAGAAACTGACAGAGCAGATGTGTTTGTTGAAGAGGTGGAAATGAAATGCTTGGTAAACACCAGAACTCCCAGTGATGGACATTATAGCTGAGCTGCACCAATGCTTGCAAGAGTGGGAATTTTGTACATGCACATACACAACTCATGAGACAAAAACAGAGTAACAGTGTAATTACTACTTTGATTCTAGCTATTAGAATTCAGTGAAAGCAGTAAGGATAGATTTAATAGCTTGTCCAGCTTCTGTGGGAACTTCAGATAACCACACAGACCTCAAAAGGAATTAGGAAAGAATTTCCCATGCATTTTATGGAAGTTGCATATTGCATGTGGATTCACACAGGAAGGTGATTTACTGGTTGGAAGAACTGAGTCAATTTCTCATTTTGAAAGGTGATATTGATGCTGTTTTTGGGGTAAAATTTGCTAATAATACTGTAAGATCACCAGACAGCAGGAAATGCAAAGCTGTGCCTTTTTTTTTTCCAAGTAAATCTTAAAGACTATTTGCTAGAAGATGACAATGATGTGTGGAAGAAGATAAAGGTATAATTTATTCACATAGACTAATGATAAAATCTGCTCTTTAATAGCTAGGAGAGATAATCTTTAAAAAAACCCTCCAAACTAGGAAAAATTGTGTGCAGACTTTTTTTTTTCTTTTTTATAAATTCCTCAATCTATTCTGTATCAATAAAAATAGTCTTGCATTTAAACTTTCCATTTAATCCTTCGTATACACTTTCCCATCATAGTTACATATTACATATGTCAAGTGATACTTTTGCATATTTATGCCATTTCCATAACATGAAATATAAATTACTCATTGTATTTGCTCTCTCAAACTGTTTTGATTTTAATTTGTAGAGATAGTCGACACTCACCAATTTCAGATGGAAATTATCAGTCATCATCTCCATATTTCACCTAACACAGTCCAAATCAGCACCTTCATTGCTATTCTTTTATTACCTGTTTCTGATCTTAACTCTGACAAAGACTGTGACCCTGATGATTTGTTTCTTTCTCACAGTATGCCTTCTTTCTTGGATCAAAAATATACTCATAGATGCCTTGTTCACTGGCTTATCATGTCAAATACAGTCAATCATTGCATACAGCAATTATTTCCCCAAAGACTTATATGTGTCCCTTCCCATGTCAAATGCTGCCCCTAGCCGATTGTTAGTTGAACAAGATAATGAGAGAGAATTTTTAAGAATGTTTTACTCATTAATAATTCTGCAGGGTTTTTTTTGTCTGTCTTCTAGTGTGAACTGCCTTACCTTTGTCTTTAGCCCAAAATCTTCTTGAAATAGGATTGGTACTGAAATTAAACAGCATACTTGCAGCAATTGAAAAAATAAGAATAGTGGTGATTTTGGTAGCCTGCGAGTACTTTTCCTTTAGTTCTCATCACGATCAGATATGCTTACATTTAGCAAATCTATTTTAAGTAGTGACAACATTATTTGTATTACTGAAGCACTCAAAAGCCACAGACTTGGACCACAATCTCATTGTGCAAGATCCTGTACAAACAGGGCAGAAGAATTACCCATACACCAGAAGGAAAGTATCCAGCCTAAAGTAAAAATCCTCATGCAGACTAATGTGGGAGTACAAGGAAAATGATCATTTGTGTTATATAAATAACATTTTAAGTATTCTGGGAATGCTGGGATCTTGACTGATATCAAACATTTTCGGATACCCCAGCAAAAGAGTACAGTCTGAAAGCACTCAGGACAGTCAAAGAGACAACTTTGCTGATGAATGTGGGGATGATCCTTATGAGGAAAAGTGTGAAGGATTCCAGCCTCTTGTGTTTTGGCTTTTCTCACAAGTGTGAATCTTAACCTATAAGTATTTTTCTGAAGCATCTAGGCTGTCATAATCCTGAACCTTAAAAAATATAGAATATTTTTGATCTAGAATATTTTGGTGGTTTTTCTTCATGAGCCGTTTCATCTCTTAATTTTTAGTGAAACATGAACTGTTGTTATCCTTCCCTTTTCCTCATTTCCACTTTCCTCTCAAAGAGGTTCATCCATTTCCCAAATACTCAGCCCTTACAGCACACTGCTTCTCCAGGGGTCAATATGCCCTTATGCTTCTTTTCTCTTTTTCTGCTTTCATATATAAAAGGATTATGAGAAACACTGACAATTCTGGAGCTTTTGAAGAATTCTTAAAAGTTTTTAATGCAATTTATGTTCTTCATGGACTATACTGAAATGCCTCTATCTTGCAGGAATGAGATATTTTCTAAAGTTCCATCATTGCCATAAAGATTATATTTTTAAAAAATTGCGAACTGTCCAAATGTATACTACAGTTCATAAAAATATGCATTAAAGATTTTACTATATCATCAATGGCATCATTGCTACACTAAGTAATACTCATTACTAGCTACTACTCGGTATCTTGTTAGAGACCACAAGACAGAAGCATGTTTTTTGTCAGTGTATGCTTACATGCTGAATTTGTTGCAAGATTAGAGTGTAAAATACCAGTTGTTTCTCTACAGTCTTTCACAGGATTACGCAGCAATGTAACATACTCATTGTAATGCAGTTATTGAAGGTAATACTAATAGTCAAAGGAGACTTAACAGGAAAAGGGCATTTCTCAACAATGTTATCACTGCGACTTAACAAAAAATGATTTAAAACTTAAACTGTGTACATACGTGCTTACATTAATATCAATCAGTGGCAAAACACAGCACCAAAAGCATACAAGGTACGTTAACTGGAAGGAATCCTTTGCCTGTGTTGTGATTAACTTCGCCTACGCCGTTTGCAAGAGATGAAGGAAGTTTAGAATTAGAAAACACATGTGTTACGGAAGGATGGTAG
Source organism: Platysteira castanea (assembly GCA_013397175.1). NCBI lineage: Eukaryota > Metazoa > Chordata > Aves > Passeriformes > Platysteira > Platysteira castanea. The sequence continues at coordinate 1,318,019 of VYXC01010094.1, forward strand.
TCCAAAAAAGCATTCTGACAGGCAGACACCGACGAAACGCTGCCCTGGAATTTGTGTAGCCCAGCTTCCACTCCACCCTACCGGTAGCCTGGGCAGGAGCAGCAGAGATCTGATCGGGCTCACGTTCTGCAGGGCCCTGCAGCAGAACCACTGATGACCCCGCGTGATTAAGGGTCAACAAACTTTAGCCTGAAGCAACTGTTCTATGAACTTTGGCACATTCTGAGTTGGCTCCTGCTGGTTTGTTGCCTTTGGCCCTTATCTTGCAGTTTAGCAAGGATTGTGAAATTCTGAATAAAGTTACAAGACATATCGGTTCTGTCTCAGTGACTCAAGGTCTTGCTCTTCAAATGTTCTTGGTCTTCAAAATTCCTTTGGCAAATAATCTCATCTATCAGCTAAATATTTTCCAATAGGTGTGTCAAAGGACCCATCAGAAAAAAAAAAAAGAAAAAAAGGAAAAAAAATTATATAAATATATAAAAAGAAGGTATAAATATCCTGTGGGACAGGGAAACATTATCAGAGATTCTCTGTGGCAACACTTTGGAAAAACTACCTGCATTCTATGTATGCACAAACTTCAGCCCATAACAAAAAAACCTATGTTTTGAATTCCGTACTGTATGTTTTGTTCAGATGCATGAAGGGAACAACTACTTCAGAAAAGTGCAAATATCTTTGAAATATGAAAAGGAGGAAAAAAGCAACATACTTTTGGAAGTACTTATAAGCCTAACCCCATTGACTCCCAAATGTTCATGCTGCTTACAGAAGGGAAATTTTAACATAAAGTCAACTAGACTTCTGAAAATTTTGTTATGCTTTCAAGGCAGAACTTAGGCCCTTGGAAGAAATTATAAATTCTTCCTTATTAAAAGTGCAAGGAAAAGAACATATAAATCTACAGACTCCTTTATTTCTTGGCAATATTTGCCAATATTTGACAATCACATGTCTTCCTGAAGTGCAGAATGGCTTCTAGGTAGATAGGTTCTCTGAATTAGGAAAAAAACCCCTCAAATGTCTACCTTTTCTTGAAATAGAATCCATATGCTCTGATTTTCCCCTGTAATTTCTGTATTTCCAAGACATTATCCACAGGATGTGCTAAACTACAACAGAAACCTGTTAAAGATTATTTCCTTTTCTAAGAACACAGAGGTTTTAAAATACCCTGAAATTCCTAAGCATGTTGAAATATCACTCAGTGCTGGCAACAGCAAAACTAGATCTTTCTTGAATTGCTTTTGTATTGGCAAAGCAGCAGAAGAATTAGACAAATTGCATGTGACTGTGTAACAAAGATCCACAATGAGCCAACACTGTTTCAATGGTTTGAAAGCTGGATATGAAATTGGCTCTATCACTTTCTGTCATGCCTTAAAACTATCACCCCATGGATTCTCCAATCAGATACCAAATTGTTGAATTTAATAGCAGCAAATTCAGAATTCTAAATATTAAATATTCTAAATATTATTAAAATAAATAAAAATTAACAAATTTAATAAAATAAATAAATATTAAATTTAATAAATATTAAATATTTTAAATTTAAAATATTGCATTCTGAAAATTCCATCAGGCTTCCAAGGACACCTACCTCAGTCAATATTTTGAGGTGTTTTGAAACACATCACATTTCAATTTAATCAGTGTATTTAATCCCACATAATCTTGCATTTACTCATTGATATGTGTAAGGTATGTTGCACACTCTCAGAGCTATAGCACTGCAGTTAAAACATGCTGGACTAAGAGTGATGGCTTTGTAAAGAAAGTGCATTCTGAAGGATCATAGATTACTGAGTGATTAATTCCATCATCTACTCCTCTCCCTTCTATGAAACTAAATCCTACTTTGTTTCCACATTGCAGTCTTCAGACTCAGTGGCCTATAATTCCTCACCAGATGCCTCCCATGTGCAGCTTTTTTGTCACCTATCAAACTACGATGAGAGAATAAGCTTCCCAGTCTAGTGCCATTCACATACAGTATTGTCTTTTTAGAGTGGGAATCCAACACTTCAGAATAACTTTGGAAGATCGAAGATAAGTGATCTTTCCATCTCAAGCAGTACCCTGTTTGCCTTTCTGTATTCTTCAAGGCAATACTTTACTATTATTTTCTATGTAATGTGTGCAGTATTATTTAAAATAAAATAATCACATTTCACTATTTATTAGGTGGTAGGATATGGGGAATATCAAGTATCATTATAGGTTGTTTGGATTTTACTTCTCTTTCAAAACAAGGATAGTACAAAAATATCATAAAGACAGTTCAGTAAGAGAAGGCAAATAGAAAAAAAATTCAGAGCACAAGGTATGTATTAGGGAATAAAAGCAGACAAACTAAAAACTTTACTAATCTCTACATAACCTAGAAAGGTTCTTCAGTTAGTTTGAAGAAAATAAAAAGTGGCAGCACACTGGAATGTAGTTTCTATTTATAGAAAGCCCCACTAACTAGAAGCCCATGCCATTCAATTAACAATCTACAACACCTTCATTGTATAGTGCAGTGCAGAAAGTGGGAGGTTGTTTCATTTCTGTATTTCCAGACGCGTGTCATTTCCAACCCCATATTTAATAGCGTGTAACTGCCTGAAGGGGAGAGATCAGAATGTGTGGCATGTCTCACTAAGAGGAATTTTGTGCATTAAAAAACCCCAAACCACGCTCTTTCAACTATTAAACAGAGAGCTAACCAAATTCCTTGCTTCCACCCTGGCTTTGAAGTAAAAAAAAAAAAGAAAAAAAAAATAGAAAAAGGAAAGACATGAAAAGGAGAAAAAGGGAAAGCAAGCAAGCAAGAAGTGAGACATGGAAGAGAATGAGAGACAGAGCGACAGAAAGTGCAAGAGACAGGAAGAAGGAGAGCTCAGAAGGAAGAAAATTCCTAACAAGAGAGGTATATGTAAAGGACAAAAAGAAAAGGTTTTCCATGATGTCACTCACAGCATGTCTGTGTCTGGAAAAGTACTTGAAAAGGCAGACATGGATTTATTCCATTTCAGTAATGCAAACTATTCATGCCACGTTTTCCAGCCATGTTTCAGAAGTAAAGAATACTGTGTACAAGGCATAAAAGAAGATAATTATTTATACGCTGCCAACAAACTGATTTGACCAAGCTGATACTTTAGGAGTTGTCATTTCCTCTTTACTTTTCAGAATCCATTTTTTTTCCCAATTTCCTCCTGGTTTACAATCTGACCCCACCCCCCACCCTGCTTCTTGCCTTTTTCTTCTTCCATCTCTCACTCCCTTAAAGAAGCTGATGCAAGGTCTTTTCCTTCTTTCTTTATGTGCATGCTTCTACTTTCCTGTGCTCTCCATCTACTGGTGGAAACATTAAACTGTTGTCACTGTTTTTCTAACTCAAATTCTGTCTTCATTCCCTCGTTCTGTGATCCTTTATTTGTCTTGGACTCAAGCCTGAAATTCTTTCTTAGATAAAACACAGGAAATTCTCACCAAAAGGCATATTTACATATTACATTGTTTCTTTCCCCTTTAATACAGCTTTTCTTTCTTGAGGTTTTGCATATTCTCTCTTCAGCTAAATACACATTATCCCCCCCTCCCCCCAAATAACACTTAAAATAACCACAACTGCAAGTGGAGACATGAATTCATGGACTCTGAATTCAATACTAGCAAGACTGACAGCATAAACAATTATTAGTGATGTACTTGTCCCCCAGGGGCACTGGTCTTCAGTCCATGGCTGGGAAAACAACGAATACCTGTCTTTGCACTAAGTGCCAATATTCTACCTTGTTCAACTCACAGGTAGACTTGTTGTCCAGCTGCATATTAGACGAGAAGAAATTCAAATGCTTATAGAAATGAGCACGACTGTGGCTGCACAGCCATCCCAGTGATCTTATTGGGACTGATCTGATGTAAGACAGTCATGGAATGTGTGGGAGGCAAACTGTACTTTGGAGCAGGATGGGTACAATTTGGTTCAAGTAAATATAGTGACTTTAGGCAAGATGCAGAGCCAAAGTCAGAAAGGTGGAAAATGCAAAGAAAATAGAAAGAATAGATGAGAATATAAAAAAAAAAAAAAAAGGGAATAAAAGAAAGAAGAAAATAAATAACAAAACAAAAAGGAAAAAGACCAAAAAAAAAAGAAGAAAGAGCAAAGAAGACACTTTAATGATTCAGGAACATAGTTAAGTTAAAGTAAATAATCATTTAAAAAGAATTCTGATCTCTCCTGTTTATATATACACAATTATGCCAAAAGGGATTTAAATTTCGTAACATCTTAACATGGGCTGAAGTCCCATCAAGCACCTGACTTTTGTATATGAATAATAGAAGATTACTTAAAAACAGTTTTACAGTAACACCAATTTATAATAAATAGAACAATTCCTATCTTGTCAAGACAACTTTGTAAATATTAGTTTAAATGCTCATTAATAGTCATTATCACTTTGGAGATTAGCACAGCAGATACTCGAAGGAGTGAGTTTCTCAGTAATTTTTTGGCATCTCAGATATGATTGCCTGCAATTATTGTGCATCTCACCTGCTTTACACGGCAGTACTGCATGGGACAGCTGGGTGGTTTGAACCCTGTCCTCGAATCACACAAAGGGGAGACAGAAAGCAACTGCACCCCTAAACCTAAGCATTACCTTACAAATGAATGCCTGAAATTACACTATTTTGTCCATCTTCAAAACATTCTGATCTTTCCCTTCTCCTAAATTGCTGAGGGATAAGGTAAGGGCTCTCAGTCACAAGATGATCTTCAATCTGTGCTATTTAGTTTGACTACTTCTCTCCCAGTGATCTAAGCCCTCAGAGATGTAATAAGCACTCACAGATTCTGATAGAGATACAATGGATTTCTTCATAGAGCTATCCAAAACTAAAACTGAAGGCATCCTTGGCAAATTATGAGTTGATGAACAATTCAGCTTCCAACAACAGTTTGCCCCAGCTGAAAGTCTTGTGCAATACTGTTGGGCTGTATAAAGTTGCAGCCTTCTGTCACCTATTGGTCTGCTGGCAAAAAGTTCCAGTTTTTCACAGTTTTAAAGCCCCTTATCCCTAGTTTCCACTAAATCTGCAGCAAGTCTCCAAGCTCTCTTGCTTTCCATCCCTTCATACTGTCCAGCAAGGGGACCTACTGACCCTTTCTGAAAGTCTGCTCTGAGGGATTTTGAAGGTATCTTGAGTTATTACTGAACAGGATGGAGACAGTCACAAATGTATGAATACTTCTTTTTCTAGGGAGTTTATTACAGACTTTCCCACAGAACATTTATTTCTCATTTCAGCGCAGATCTTCAACACCGTTTTAAGGAGTTACATCATTAAAATCCTTATGCTAGTCTGCATGTGGTGCAATTAATCCACCATCATATCTTCCAATTATTTCCTTTCAAAGAGGTAAAATTCTAAAAATGGTGAGCTGTACAGATGTAATAACTGAGGCAATATATCTCAGCACAATTTCAACAGGAAATTTCAGATTCCTTCTTTTCAACAGTTTCCCAGAAATGTTTGGCATTTATGACTTGCTATGAAAGGCTCTATCAGGCATGAAACAGAGAAGGCATGTGTTACTAGGAGAACTTATATTGATATAAAACTCAAGGCAAGAGAAACAACTTCCATGTAAGAGAAATAACCCAGTAAGGGCTTCCACGTACAGCTGTCAGCAATTCAGAGCATGTCTGTGGCTGTATTGGATCCATCTAGACTTTCCTCTCCCCAGACCTGCAGTAGATTAGAGGATGTGTATAAAAACATGGAAATCCAAATGAGAAACTGTGATTCTTGAGTAAAATGCAAATCCTGCGTTAGGACTGCACTGCATGACTGACAGTAAGACTGTGATGATAATGCGCACAAGCTTTCATCTGCTGTTTTGATGTGTTATAAAATTTCCCCCAGAAAAAATGCCTAAGCACGTTTTGAGACCATTTTAACTTCCAAAATATCAGTAATTTTCACAGATTTAGTCTTTAAAAGAGATTGTCCCTGGTTTTTAAGAAGTATTGATTACTTCCTATGTGCCTCACCTTTCCAATCACCATCACCTGCAGTGAACACTTTTGCAAACGTCGGCTGATACCAAAAATACTGCAATTCCATTCAGATGTATGCCCCTCTGCATTGTAGCAATTTAAACAACAAAAACTATTAATAAAACTCTTCAGTGCTTAGTGGATTTTGGTTTCATTCAGAGAAGTAAATTCTTAATGCCATTGTCATTAAGAAGGAGTTTACATATGTTGCAGCAGTTTTGCACTCACTGGCTTCTAACTTGAAACAATTTAACAATTTTGCCCATCTTTGCACATGTATGCAACAAGAATGCCATACTCCATCTCAGAATTGAAATTCTTCAATGCAGAAATGCACTATATAGATTACATTCTGACAGGAAAAATTTGCAAAGTATTTTTAAAAAACCCCAGTGATATAAATGTCATGTAAACTTTTCTTGGCAAGTTCTGAAAAGAGTTAAAATTTCATACCGACATACAGCTAAACATATTTAAGCAACATCAGGAAAAAAAGGGAAACTTGGTAGGGATTCAACTCAATCCACATGGAAGAGCACACAAGACAGACTTGAACTAAACTTACCAGGCAATAAAATTGGAGAACAAATGGGAACATTTCACGTAGCATCTGACATTCAGAACATGTTGTCATGGAAAGCAAAGCTCAACAAACTCTCAAAAATGTAGACTTGACCAACTTTATATCAGAGCTGTTAAACTTAAAAAAATGCTGATATCCTGACATTCTATCAAACCTACCATGTCTAGACAAACTGAGCTTTCTACTGTTGATTTCACAAGAGGAGAAGATCTGCTGATGAAGAATAATTTAAATTTTTTTTAAGTGCAAATATACCTAAGTTTACACACAGTATAATTTTGCTTTCTTCCTTCCCAGGTTTATATCTAATGTAGTAGGCTGAATCCCTGTCCTCAACACGGCTAGTTTGCAAAATCAGACTATATATGATAAACCAGAGTATTCAACATAGTTTGAATACTCTGCAGGCCCACCCAAAATTTACTGTTTGCTATGCTTTGAAAGTTCTTTAGGCTCTTTGTCTTAAACCAAGGGAACATCAATGTCCACCCACTGTTATCATCACCATAATATTTAAGTTACCCCTTTAACCTAGTGGTTGGAAACAGCTTTTAGAAGAAGTCATTTGCTTACAATTTTCACCTGGAAGATTCCAGTAAATGAGACAGTTTAGGCATATACAGAAACCACTGGAAGGAGATGAGGCTGCCAGGAGACTTATCTGGCAATAAGTGTGTCATCACGAGAAGCGTCTATTTGCTTGGAAAGGGTGCAAATAACTAAACAGGTTATTTTATCCATGCATAGTAGATAAAACAACCCTTTTCCCCACTTGCAAATTGTCTGCATATTTATTGCATTTTCCAATATAAACATTGCTTTGGAAACAACTTTTAAGTCAATAAGTGACTTACAAATTTTTGCTTACAGTTTTTTTCTTCAGTCAAAGCTTTTTGTTATCAAATTTACAATGTGTCATTTCTAAATATAACCTAAAATCAGACTATAAACTTATGGTAATTAATTTTGATCATTAAGCCTTTTAGCTGTAGCATAATGCCTTAATTCTGCACAAACACGTCTGCCTATGTCCAAGTGCTTGATGTCCCCTGATGGCCCTCATCTAAAAGAGCAAGACACCAGGTGGCAGCATACAGGGAAAAAAATGAACTTTACATTACTGACAGCAAAACTAGTGATGTTACTGCTGAAGAAGTCATAAACTTTTTCTCCAGTTTATAAAAAATGATTATCATACGCATCCAGATGGATACAGTGTTGAAGACAGCATCAGCTACTCTACAACAGGAGGAAAACATGAGAAAAAAACCCAGTATATAAGCATGGCTGCTATAAAAAAGTTGCAAGAAGAGACAGAAAAATAAATGTACAACTTGACATCTTGGAAAGTCTCAGAAGTCCTCATGCTTAGCACTTCAGAAGTTGCGTATTTATTTAGATTCCCAATATTTTGTTGGGATTGAACCTGGAACCTAGAGCAGATAGCCTAATACATGTATTTCCTGGGTCATGCTGTAGCTGTATAAAATTGCAAACCTTTCATTGCACTGTAAATTTACATTGGTCACTAAGGGGGACAGAAAACGTGTGAGAGAGAGACTGTCCCTGACCAAAGCAAAAGTGATGCCTGTCAAAAATGTCATAACTGGATTCAGTGGTTTTGGTTCAAATTGTAGGAGTAGCTTACTCTTTTTGCAAAAAAAAAAAAAAAGAAAAGTACACTTAGGGTTAACATAGGAAGAGATACTTAAAACAGAATACAGATTCCTTTGGGGAATATGACAGAGTCAAAGAAAATTTTTGAGAAATTCATATAACAAATACAGCATAATCCTGATGTTTTCTTATACATGATTGGCAAATGCGACCGCATGGTATTTTACTTTTTGTAGAGTAAAATAATAGGCTGTTAGAATTCAAATGAAATTGTGATTGTGTGAAAAGTTAATTTCATAATTAATTCTCTTACGTTGTTTCCTAAAACAGCTTCTTTTAAACATAGACAATACAAAATTAATCAACTTGATCAGGTCCTGAGAAGTCTTTACTCATCTTGTATTCATAAAATTATGAAGTTTTAAAGAAACAGTATTTGAATTAATGTTGCACAGTAAGAGTCTTTCTCCCTGATGCTTACCAGAATACCTTTCAGTTTTGCCTGAATGAGTAAAATAAAAATTCAAGGAATACTATAATGGCAGCAAAATTTAGAAGTTATGTGAGGACTTTGATAAATAAGCAAACATAACATAAAAGTATAATTCAGAGACCAAAATCTATCACCTTTCAAATTGTATGACCTGCTGCTAAAGACTTGTCAGCACAAATGCACTGACATGTTCTGCATGTTTGTATACCTCACAGTTCGCTGAATTTGCTATAAAACCCAATGCAATAGGAAATGTAAACATTTCAAACCCTTGCAATAATACTGATAATTCTCCTTCATTAATATTTAATTTGAAATAAAGGTTTCCTTACACTTACAATAAATTTTAGCTTCTTTCATAATTAAAAAAGAGTGTAGCTAATTAGCAAGAAACTCAAACTCTTTCTTACTCTAATCTCAAAATTATTTTTCACAAAATGATTTGGCTTTCTTTAAAAAGTTCAAATTTTAAAATATAATATGAATCAAAAGCATATTTGGTTAAATTATTTTAGTGCATATAAATTAAAAGTTTGCAAATCTGTCATCTAGCTAATACAGGTTTTCGTCCCAATCCAGCAACAAGACTTGTGAAAGTGGATTCTCCAGCTCATCCAAGCATCAGTGATACCAGCAGCTATGCCTGAAGCCCGTGCCAGTGCTCCACCAGACCGGGTAGTTTCATACTTGCAGGCGTAACTGATGTCTTAAATCACTTTGAGAACGCATCTTAAATGAGTCATTATAGCTAATCTGGAAAACAATCTCCTCCTAGGTACCAGCTATTCTGGTGATAATAGATGCCTGATTACCTTTGTACAGTGTGATTAAGGATAACTTGGGGACTGTTGAAGCAGGAGGGATAAGACTGCCAAGACAAGGAGTAGAAAATAATCATGGCTGTTTTTTTTCACCTGAACAGAAAATAAACAGGCCTTTCAAAGCAGATGTTCAAGGACAAGATTTTGGCCACAACTTTTAGGCCTTAGTTGCTGTTGTCCTTTAGCCAATTTTTTGTACAGGGGAAGCAAAAAAAAAAAAAAAAAAAAGGGCAATGAGAATTGATTCAAGTTTTCCTTACGTGGTTAGCTTTTAACTGGGCATTGGAGAAGGATATGGCAACTTGCCTTTAGTTAGTAAAATACATTTTAAATAGTGTAGTCATATATTGTTTCTATAATAATCAAACCAAATTTAAAAAGAAATAATTTCTGGTCTTCACAGTTAAGAATATTTTAAGTGTCTAGATGTATACCATTGCTTTGTAGAAGGCAATGACATGTGGAATATTTACATTCCTTTCTCTCCAAAACCAGACAAGGCACTCCTTTTTTTTCCAGTGTTTCTCATGGCTGTTGGGGAAAAAGACTGTTGATTTCTTATTTTTTTAATCTGATTTCAACTCTCATGTTATTAGTGCTAGCCAAGTGTATATCCTCAAGTGTTAATATACAATAATCTCTGTCTGTTTTGGAGACTGATTAATTAACTCCCAGAACATAAAGATGTGCTAATTATAGAAGCATGATTTTTTTTTTTACTCTGTAAACATAATATAAGGACACCAAAAATATTTCTTAGTATCGCATCCTAAGTTATGTGGGAAATGTATCTGTTCAGTCACATGAATCCCTATTTTCGCAAGGATTGTCCATATATGCACCTTTCCAAGCATGTACAGTTTGTGGCTCAAACACCCTATTGGTCACACGATGCTATTTCACCCTGACCATGAGATATAATGGTGGCACCCTAAATTTAGGATGGAGGTTATTCAGCTGTATGCTTCTCACAAGCCCGAAATCTCAAGTTCATCTGCATATCAAAGGCCTTCATGCTGCACCCTGCAGAATCACAGAAAAGCCTTTCCATAATGCTCTGTGGAAAATCCTGTTCTCCCTTGTCATGCCTGTATTCAGTAAGGAGTTCTGTGTGTGTGTGTGTGTGCGTGCAGGTATATGCTTACACAGATGGATATGTACAGCACACAGGCATGCACACTGACAGGAATGGGTTGGACTATCCACAAGTGAACCTTTGTGAAATGTTAAATAACTTGTGCATGAAAATATACACACATAGCCTTAATTTTATTTAAAATAATACCTATTATTAATTTCATAGAAAATTCCAACTTATATTGATTTTTAAATACAATTCTTGTTTAATATTTCATAAAATCTACTCAAAGAAAATTTAAAATGTCCTGCTTTTCATAAACCAAGGAGTGAATCATTCCCACAAGGATTATCAAACCAAATTATGCTTATGGATATTCCACCACATTGTGACACTGTTTGAAACTGCTTGGACTATATCTATGAAAAGCTGAACGAACATGAATGGACATAGAAAATTTGTGTACAGACAAACTATCTATGAGTTATATCCTGTATAGTTAATATCTTTTACAAGTTCTTTATCAGGAACTAGATCCAAACTCATGTTTCCCTGCCCTGCCTTAGCATTCCCACTCCCCATGTCTGCATATGATGTGGTGTCTTAGCTTTACAGCCTGATTTTGAGGCAGTAAACTGTTTGCTACAGTTTGTTTAAAAATACCACATATCATTCCATAATATAACTAATCACCCTTGTACTCCTGTTTACATACTATTAATAAACACAACAAAAGAAGTTGTCCCTGGAGACCAAGCATCTGGAATTCTTGAAGATCTGCAGTTATAAATGCCAAAAAGGGAGTAAAATCTTCGAAACAGTGCATTACCTTTAAAAAGTAACTCTCTCAGTTTCAAATGCAGAATAATTTTATTCCCATAGCTAGTCTGACAAAAAAATCCCAAACAAAATCCAAATCAAAACTAGAAAAAGAAAAACAAAACAAAAAAATTCCCCAAGCCCCAAAACTACAGTCTCCTTTATAGACAAAACATCACACTTCGTGGATTTTCAGAGGAGATCACTACATGGATTGCTACAGGTTGTGAGGAGCTGCAGCCTGCAAAGCTTTAGAAGAGTTGTGTTTGCAGAAAATTTAACTTCACTTATAAAAAAATTATAAAATTATAGAATAAAATAATATTTCCATATATGTTCAGCATGATATATTCATCACAGCAAAAGTTAAATAAATACTTGCTGAAGTTGAATTAATACATAATATCTAACTCATAGGAAGTGACCCACACTTCTGTAAAGCCAGGTGTTAAGAGTTCCCCAAATACTAGCAGAGAAGCCAACATTTAAATTATCCAATTATTTATTAATTGGATAATTAATAAATAATTATCCAATAAATTATCAATTTATTTATTGGATAAAAATCCAATAAAAAAGGATTTAATACCTTAAAAAGTGAAAAAGTGTCTGTGTGCTTCTCAGGATCTGGTAAAATGGGATATCATCTTCTAGCTTAACATATGTACTTATTTGAGAATTTGTGCTGCTATGTATGCAGTGACAGAGTGCAGAGCTCTCTATTTGCTATAGTTATGCACTGATGATAAATTACAAGTGAATTTACTTTTGTACAAGTGAACAATCCCAAATGTAAATGTTTATTAGAACTTCTGTAAGCCACAATCAAAGGCATTAGTTAACTTGCTATTATTGCAGTGCAGTAAATGACAGGTGGCCTCTATTTTACTTTTTATAGACTTGTTCTAAACATATATTTATGCTAACTACACTTTTCATTTTAATATTTTATCCCAGATTTTCTGCTGGTCTGGTTACCAGAAGCATTTCAATAAGTGAACAGATGGAACAGGAGGTATGCTAAGACTTTTCAGCATAGGCAAAGCTTAGAAGATTCTAGATTTCTGTGCTTCTTGAGGCAGTGGAAACAGCAGCTTCAAGAGGGAACAGGTAGTATGTCAGGAGTTTCTAGGGCATCCAAGCATTTCTGCACATGTTAATGGCTGAAGCATTATGAAGAAGTGTCTCGGTTTGAAAGACAGGTGTCTGCTTAAGGAGGGCAGCAGCCTCTCNAGGAATCCTTTGGGAAAGGGCTGTTCCTCTGAGAGTCCAGTGGACAAAGCTCTGCCCTTGCTGCTCCAAAACCCCAGACTTTATCCTGATGGGAATGCTTGGGTCCTTCCCCCTGGGTGGAGCATCTCACAATGGGATGGTGAGTCATAGGGCAAGGCCTTGATGGGCCATTAACAGGAGATAATCAGGAGCCAGTTATCTGTGAGTAATGCAGGAAGGCCCTGATGGGCCCATTAACAGAAGATAGTCCAGAGGGAGCAGGCAGGGAGCACCACCCTGCCTGGTCTCAGCAGCTCATGAAAATGGTAAAAGAATATTTTTTGGGACCTGTCTTACACTATAACTTATGACAAGAAGAATTCTTCAAAAGATGGAAAACAGCAAAAGAAAGAACCATGCTTCTCATAGGTATGTGCATCTATGAATGGACACAGAAGGAGGCTCCTTGCCATATCTGAACTCTCAGGCCAGCCCTTCCTCACTGCCTATCATGCCTATCATGGGACCTGCAGCAAAGGGTCTGCTTGCTCAGAGGTTCCCCTCTGATCCTAAGCATCTGGAACCACTTGCCAAATTTTGCCTTAGAATGACATTCTCACATCAGTAGAGTAGTAGGTACTGTCGTGAGGAGTAGGATGGCTGGGTTTGGACATCATAAATCAGCCACAATATTTCTCTGGCTGCATCCTTCATAAGACTTAGGAAATGTTCTGAGCGATGCCACTTCAGAAAAACTTACCTTTTTAAATAACATAGCTCCTTTAAATTATTTTCTCATATAAAACTCAGCTTATTGCAATCATCAGCTGTTAATAGGGTGTTTTTAAATGTGAAACTTCTAGTGTTGTTTGCCACTAAAATGGCCCTTTGAGACAACTTGCATTTCTTTTCCTCAGTGTCACACATTCTGCTGTATAACCCAAGTAATGACTAGTATAATATTTTTTTATTTCACTTCCAGTCTGGAATCAGGAGAGACGTTTAAAAAAATTGTAACCTTTGTACTCACCCCAGCCTTTGGTTTAGCTCCAGAGCTGGCTACTGAAGAGGGAGATGCTAGGTCAGGAGCATGGATGTTAGAAGACAAGTTTGTTTGTAAGTGATTTCCTGAAGAAACATCCACTCCACTTTCAGAACCAGATTCAACATCCTGTAGAAAAATATTGCAAGTCTCTTTTGTGAATGTGAAATAAAAACAGAGTTCTGCTAAATAATGGAAATATTTGGGCAAGTTCACTTAAATACACATGCTTACTGTCCTTTTCAATGTGGTGCTTTGCATTAGCTGCTGTTCTGAAATTATAAACCACTACTAACATCAAAGTTATGATTTCCCTAAATGGTAGAATGCAAGGTAAGGAAAGTCAGCTAAGGGTTGCAGAAGTTTGACATTTTTCTCTGATATTCAGTATTTCCTGTGTGCTCCCACCTTCTGTCTCTGCAGTGCTGGAAGCTAGTGAACATCTGTAAAGCATTATGCAGATGAAATGACATCACCATCCAGCAGTTTATACAATTCAGAGGTACAGCTCCTTAGCTTTTTTGAATCAGCAGACACTTATCAGCCAAATACTATTTCTGGTTAAAATGCCCTTACTCTTAATGACACTGATTACACTCCTCTTTCTGAGAATAAAAAGAAGATAAATAGTATGTTTTATTGTTGAGGAAGTAAAAATTTAGCGCATGCTTGATTTACTGCATGGAGCGAGGGCAGGGGATTATACTGTTTGCAGATGAGTTGTGACACATGTCTGGCAAAGACCTGGCTATGGGTAGAACCAGATATATACTGTCAGGATTATTAGCTGAGGTGCAGCCTGCATGAATACAGCTACACAGTACGTAAAACCCCCCCTGAACTCTAAATCCCAGAAAACCCTGTGCAGACAAAACCTCAGTTTTTTAATGCCAGGTTCCTAGAATAGGTGAAATACAGGGCAGAGGCGTCTCAGGGGTTCTGCTCCTGAACTGAAAAGATACAGCACCCTTTGATTCATTAATTCCAGTTAAGTGTCTGGTCTGCCCAGCTAAAACTGCCATTTAGACAGGCGCTTCTATGCCATGTACACGGGTGTGTGGTGTTCTGAAAAGGGTTAGAAATTAGGGACAAAGCTGTGCTCTAGGTAGGACCACGTATTTGAGTCAGATATTTCCTGCCAGTGAGTCGACTGCACTGTGAAGCACTGGGAAATGCAGCAGAGCCATGGAACAGCCTCTGTAGCAGTCAGTTTGGCGACAGCTGCTCTCAGAAGTTTCTGGTTAGCAGAGCTATGCTGCCGCAGAACCATGATCCTTGCCCTATTACCTAGGTTTTTACATTATTCAAATGATTTCTTACTATAAAATAAATATGAGCCTGAACTCAATACCTATATGTCTTGAAAACAAGATCTTTTGATCTTCTGGTCCATAACAATCAAAGGTTCAAAAATTCCTAGGAAATCTTTGTCCATAGACAACGTATATTCCATGTTCGATGCAAGCTGTCTTTTTGCCTGGCTGTTTTGCAGCACGGAAAGTGGTAGCATCTCTGATTACCATGCAAGGTTACTTATACACATTGCCTCCACTCCCTTCATTGCTGTAAGAAATTAGCTAAAATGCTTGCATGGATTGGTGAGATATAGAGAACAGATGTTAACATTGTATTTCAGGTTTCCTGTGTCATCAGTGTTTAAGGAGATACTGTGAGAGCATTGATATCCAGGGGGAAAATGTTTAACCATGAAAAGTGAAATTATGAGTTTTCCTCTAAAAATGACATATTATATAATTTTCAGCTGTTTAAACCCACTGAAATACAGCTTTTCTCACCTACAGACCACTCACTTAGGAATAATGATGCCTGGCTTTCAAAGGAGAAACTCCTTTGAAAAGAATTTATTTAAAAGAAAATATCACTAAACAAAACAAAATATATGAATGTTAGTCAAGAGATCTTGGGGCAGTGTTACTCAGGTTTCTTGAACTGAAAAACAGCTGCAGCACATGTGGGTGAAATTAACAGGAAGCCTGCACAAGAATACCTGGGATCAGCCATTTCATGTTCTTCAGAGTTATGTGTGAACACTTTACAGATAAAAAAAAATGCATTGGTCATGTTTGTGAGCTGTCCCATCTCCTTTTGGATTACTCTCAGCAAAGAATAATCCTTTTAAGTAAATAAAAAACCCCCTAAATTAAATAATTCAAGTTCTGCCCAGAATCTTACTTTGAATGACAGGATTTTGTGCCTCCCAGTAGCAGAAAAACAAGACGTGTAGTTCAGACTTACTTTCAGTTCTATGCAATGTCAAATGACACATACTCTGAGGCTGCTGTGATCCTGAGTCTGTGCTGACTCTGCATTAACAATAAGTGATAATTAGAGAGCCAGACATTTTCTGGATCTTGTTGATCTGCCTTTGTTTCATCTGGGAGTTCTGAAGCTCTCATTTATGAAAGGATGCCAAAAGGAAATAACATATGCCAATAGTATTGCCTTTGAAACGTGTATATATACAAATAAAAATACAAGTAAAATTCTTTACGAAAAGAGCTTTAATTCTAAACCAAGGAGCTGAAAACTGTGTGGACTGAAAGTAAAAGGTGAAGCAAAAAGTTTCTACTCAGAATATTAAGAAAATATTGAGCAAACTGGCTTACAGGTATATGCCTCCGTTTGTATGTTGGGGTGCTGGATGGGGAAGAGCCTGCACTGAGAGCATTTTCAATATCCTGGTCAAGCTGGTCCAGTTTCATAATTAACAGCACCATTGAATCCAGTCGTGAACGATCCCGATCTTCTGTTATTTCCTATGAAACAGAAAATACAGCTGAGGTATCTGAAATGGTATTATTTGGAAAGAATAACCTTAAATTTCAAAAGTTCTGTTTCTTAATTTGCCATGACAGCACACTGAATAATAAGCAGAATTTTTTTTTTTGAAAATTACTACTTTTTGTAACCAGTTTACTGAGTATTGATGTACTGCTAGGAAAATATTTTATATTAATATTTAATATATATCCATGATAGCAAGTAAATTTTTTAAAAAGCACAACTGTTTGGAGTAAATACATCATTACCTCGATACACATACTTTTAAAACAGCTGCTGATTCTAAACACTCCTCAAAATATTCACCCCAAGTTAATGAATTTGATTGTACAAATACAACTGATGAAGGTTAATCTGTGATGGAAAAAGAAGAGAAGTAGTTCAAAGAGGCTGTTTTCCAGCTGAGGATAACCACAACTTCTTTTCTTTGTGGAACTCATTAGTGTAACTATGTTTGGTCAGTTTGTAGCAGAGATTTCTCTCTTGGTTGGAAATTCTTGATACACATGAGGTATGTCAGGGTAATAGTGACCACAGCATCATAAATCCTCTGACTGGAAAGGGAGAAGGATGAGGGGTATTCACATCACAGCCTCAAACACCTAGTTCATGCAGCTAATTTCCCTATATTTGGTAACAAAAGGAGACAGAGCAGACCCTCAAAAGTGCAACTCAAAGCAAGATCTTCAGCTAGATGGACTAAATAATGCTCTTAAGGAGTTCCTCCCTTTCCCTTTTATATAGAGACTTAACACAGAAGTTAGCTAACTAGCCTGCCTCAAAATTCAGGAAAATGAAATCTCTACTGCTTCCTCTATGGATTTTCACAGTAGGAAGTTAGAAAATAGGAAGTTCCATTAACTCACTTGAAATAATATTTTTACAAATTCTTCTCAAGAAATGGATGCAAAGATGTTACAACTGCATCATTGTGCCCAAGAAGTAGGCAATACAGAGTCCAAATTAGCTTTTTATTCTATAGTCACGAAATTGTTTTTCAGGCTTTACGGAGACTTCTCTCGTTAGGATTCCATTAGCAGGATTTCCATAGACTGCTTCAAAGGCATTGCAAAACATGAATTAAATTATTTCTGCTAGAATTAAAGGAGATGTATAGATAAAATAGTCATATTAACCACAATCCACATGATCTTTAGGTGACAACAGAAGTGATGGTTACTTAACTAAGTCTTAGAAAAGCAGAAATACAAATCTGTCAGTCCATAGCAGAGTTATGAACAATGTACAATGCAAAGGTCAAACCCAGGGAAACTGTGTATTTCATTTCGTATTACAACTTGATATTTTGCATTGGGTTTCTGATAAAGCTGCTGAATTTGCTGCTGAATTTTAACTGAGTTTAGAGTGATTGTGAGAGAATATCACTTCAAAATACCTTGAAAATCAGTGCAATAGGTTAATCTTCACTTTCTTTCAAAAAACCCCACAATGTCCCAAATGATTCATTGCTACTGCATGGATCTTCATTTTAACTGATGCTAAATTGATACCTGCGGTTTTCAAATGTCATAACATTTATTTCATTTAATCTGCATGGGTACAGAAAGCCCAGTGAAGCAGCTGAGTGTCTGCTAACAGAGTAGACGTGACCTCCTTTGTGGCAGGGGCCATGTTTGCCAAGGTGAGCAGGACTGTCGCCAGTTTACACATCCAGAGGATGCCAGTGCTGTTACTAAACTAGCTTCCTACACAGTCCCCGAACTGTGTTTTTATTTCTATTGGTTGTGGTTGGAAATACACCACTGTAAAAGCTAATCAACCTAAAATTTACACTTAAAACCCAGAAATTCATTGCCACACCACAACAGAGGAAGTGGTCGCAGCTGGGTGGGGTTTTTTAGTTTGTTTATTTTGTGTCTGGTTTTGGTTTTTGTTTTTTTTCTCAGGATAAAAATATATGAGGCATTTCACTCAAAGAGAAAAAAAAAAGTGGAATTTTCCCCAAGCAAGTTGTTCGATTCATCCTGACAAAATAGTATAAACTTGCTTTGCGTGCAGCATATTGAGAATGCTGGAGAAGAATCTGCTGAAATGAAGAGGTGGCAAAATACTGCTCAAAGTGATACTCAGGCTTGACACAACGTGCTGGCTTTGCAGGGAAACACTGCTTTCAGAAAAGAATTATTTTATCATTATGGAATTTAGCTATTCTGTTTGGAAGTCCTAACTTTGTGGTTCTGGCTGCTGTTCACATCAACACAAGAAATTCCAGATTTTAAATATAGTTTCTGTTTTTACAACTTACTAAACACCTGCTTTGCTGGGGCACTATGAATTTGTATACATGAAAGTCTAAGCACTATACAAAAAAATTAAGATATAAAAATAAAAAAAGGCTAATCTTTAGTCAGAAATTCATCACAACATGTAGAACAAATAATATTATAAGATCAATTTATGTTTAGACAGTTTTAGCCGTGATATTCTCCAATGAATTTCCAAGAGCTTTATAACTTTTTAATCTTTTTTGTATCTCCCTTTCATGTAAATTCTGAGATTTTATTACTGAAGTATGACATGATCTACAAACATCAAGGTATTAGCAATTAATTTGTTTTCTTTTGAAAACAAAGTATTTCCTTTGCTTCTAATCTTTCACATTATTTCCCACTGATAGCTATTTACCTTCCAAATTAGCATCCAAAAATAAAAATCACATTTATAGAATTATACAGAAATCCTACTTTTAACATTTGTCAAAACTTGGGCATTAGAAGTGTCTGGTCAAAGAAAGCCCTTACAGTCTTAATTTCTGCTTTAAGGCATTTGCATAGGGCAATCCAGGCATACATCACAAATATAAACAGTAGGTCAAACTTGAGATGTTTTTGTGTCTGGAGTTTTTATTTTTAACATGTCTCCGCACAAGGAGGAAATAGTTTAGGTCATGAACTGGAAAAAACAATATTTCTTTTAATTTGTATCCTCACTGGTGTGATAAAGAAGCTAGTTAAATTTGAATATATCCATATGTTTAGAACAGAAAACATTGTAACTGTTCCTAGAACGAAGGATGCTTGAATTATGCCTAAATTATTAAAACTCCAAATGTTTTTACAAGGAAAACAGTCTACAAGTCCTGTTGCTATCATCAGCAAACAATGTTAATAGCATGAAAACAGTTTTGAGAACATATCTGCACATGAGATTTAGCTACATTTTTAAGTCACTTTTATAATTTTGGAGCTCATATCATTATTGACAAGAATAACACTACATTTTTTCACTATTACTCCCATGTCTTCAAGTGCTTGTGTGTCTTTTTACTACCAAGTTGCCTTGTGCAGTGTGAGAAGACCTGGCAATTTCTGAATATAATATTCTTTGCACATCATGTTATAATCTTCATTTTGAACACTCAATGGATTAAAAATGGTGTATGAAGACAGCATTAATCAGAGTATTTCTAGAAATACTTGCCCCCTCCTTTTTATTTAAGATTTCATGAATTTCATCTCCATATTAGCAATACATTACAATTACTTTAACCAGCTCAAACAAAAGAAACCAATTAAAGAGTGTGAGAATAAATTTGGGTTTAATACATCAATTCTGTTTTATCCAGGCATGGCAAAATGGAAGTGGATGCATTTCAGTTCCTTGCTCTCTTAAACTCCGTATTTGTCCAAGTGTCTTCTCGCCTTTTACCTCTAGCCACTGTTTTACATCACACGCAGTCCCTACTGCAGTCCCTTTTCCACATACCTCTTTTGGCTGAGTAGAGCTGAAGCAAAGGGTACCCTTTGAAAATGGTGTAGACTGTTAAGCATAACATCTATTTTAATTTTCACAGCAAAATTTTGTACAGAAGCAATTGGTACTCAAAATTAACTTTGTGCTCTCTCTAAATATCCCCAGGGAGATTGAGTCACTTCTCCCTTCCCTGTAGGTTCTCCCTTTGAAAGCATCTGCTGGTTTCCAGAGTGTGCAGACCCCCATCTGTGCCAGTGTTGTCTCCTGTGGTCAAGGAGGGGAGAGAATATCCCACTCCAAACACCCCCTGGTAGGCCATCAGGGCACCACCTCCTTCCTGACACTATCGTGTCAAGATGCTCATAATTTCTTTGAAAAGGAAAGCTTGGATTTTAGGGGCAAGATTTTTATACAATTGACAAGGCGAGCTGGAGTACCCACACAAGAAAGGGATCATTTATGGAAAGAGCTGGCTGAGTTTTGCCTGGTATTCTTGATCTGCAGCCAGCTGGACTGAGTTAAAATCTTATATTAATGCTATATATTTCAGATGGCATTAAATTACTCATTCTTGTCTTTCCTGGCTAAAAAATACCCTTTTTGAAAAAAGAGAAAGTTATTATATATCACTGATTTAATTCTGTAAATGTTTTCATGTGAAGAAACAAATGAAGAATGCAAAATACGCAAAATTAGTCTGATGATTTTTTACAAGCAGATATGAAAATAAGTTCTAACTTTCATCCTTCTATATTGCACTATAGAGTTCACAAACTTTGGAAAATACCTAAGAATTTTATCTTTCTCTAAATTTTACACTGTACTGTACCATATACCTGCCCATGGCAGGGGTTTTGGAACTAGAGGATCTTTAAGGTCCCTTGCAACACAAACCAGTGTATAATTCTATGATTAGAGTCCTACTCACTGGAGAGATTGCAGGCAGAGAACATTAAAACACAATGACAAGCTAAAGCACTCCGTTCCTTTTTGACATAAGACACAAGGCCCAGACACCAGAAAAATCCCAGTAAGATTACTATTATAAATCATATTTGAGCTAATATATAGGACAGACTGAAAATGGAACAAATAACGTAGGCCTACACTGGTGCACACACCACAGGTGAGGAGACAGGCTCATATATTTGTGCAGCTATTCATCCTACACATTCACACTTGTTGAGAGAATAGCTTTTCTTCTCATTTTCCTTACAAGAATTTTAGATCACTGACTCAGTTTTTCCAAATATATTCAGTAGCACTAGTATACATGTGCTTTTTAACTCCTGTTAAACACACAAATAAATTATGTTTATAAAAGTGAAGTCTTCAGAGAACCTTGATTTCTATGTAATGTCCTAAGTATGATTTTTCACTACTCTACCCTCAGAGAAATGTAAAAAAATACAACTACATTAGAAAAACAATTTCTGAATAACATATTGTCTTAAAACCAATGCCTTTTCTACTTCTAGGCAAAAAATATATCTCCTTCTGTAGAGCAGAGTGCTTGCAGGGATAGGGCTGCACTCTTGGGAAAAGAATAAAATGTGCTGAAAAATGACAGAGAACACAAAATCCAAATATACCCAACTGGTAAGTTACAGAAACAAGGAGATTTCAGCACTAGAAGTGAGGTACAGCACTAGAAGTGAGGTGCAGCTTCTCAATTTGCCTAACTTTTCCCAAGGTCTTTCAAACCCTTGTGCTCTTCACAGATACAGTCTCCTGAATTTAACCCGATTTCCATTGCAAAAACATGACATCTTTCATGTTCAAAGCTAATTTAATCCAAACAAAAGCATTCCTTTGTAGTAATTTCCTTTCTACAGCTGTTTTTTTGCCTAAACACATACTCAACCCATAGACTGTTTAGTATTTTTAGGGCTTTTTTTAGCATTCTAATTTTCCATGTTTCATGTCAGCTGAGTAAACTGTCTAGCAGAGATGCTGTTTTAATAATGAAATTTAGCAATTCACTATTGATGAAATGGAAAACCACTCAAAAACCCTGGTGCAAAACAATCTGAGGAATCACTGTTGCACAGCCGTGTTAACTCAGCAGGGATGGCAGGTAGTAGTCACTCCTGACGTGGTTGTTACAAGTCAGTCACGATCACTTTCTAGCTAATGCCCCATTACCACGGGTAGCAATTAAAGGAAAACATAGACTTCTCAAGCTGCCATTGCTACATTAGAATTATACCAATTTTCCTGCAATGTTAATGCAAATAAGTGGTGGCACTAGTTCCAGCAACTAAGAGAAGCAAAACCAAATGTATGATTAACCAACTCGAAGTGGTACATCTTGTCCAATGTAGAAGACAATTATCTTATACTTTCAGTGCAATTTCATAAAGTATAAATGATGTATGAAATCCAGCTCTCTGTCTTTGGAGTTACACTTGATTATAGTAGCCAGTCTGATGTCACCCAACTCCCAGTAGGCATTCCTGATTTAGCACCATATCAGGATTATGACTACAGAAATTTGCCAAAATCAAATTCCATAGATACACAGAGCACAATATGAACGTAATTTCTGTTCACTGTGTGGAAAAAAGTATAGTTAAACATAATGTAATTGATCATGGGCTTTCCAACACTAACAATATTCAGATACTTTCCAGCTTTGTTCTTCTTGATATTTTCTGAATTAGCATTGTAATTACTCTAAAATCACCTTTTATGACTATAATTTAGTGATTATGACTTACAAAGTAAGCAAAAAAGCATATTTTTACCTTTATTGGACCCTACTTCTGTTTGCTATGAGTGGAAGGACTTTTGCTTTGTGGAGAATATTATGACAGTAATCTGAACACTAATTATCAGACTGAAAAAATACTGGTGTTAAATAGAACTGTGATGTGGATATGAGTGATAGATAACTGATGTTACATTTTTATATTATTGAAAAACTACCTCAGATCTAGTAATTTCGTGCTAAATCAACAAGAAAATACTTCAGTAATCTTCTTGTTGCTTTTCTATTACACTATAAAGCAAAGATTGAAAGGAGGAAAAATAGAGACCATTTTATTAATCAGCAATTAAATCAGCATCAGTGCCATGAAATTTAGCTTTGAGATGTGTTTGTTGGCATGTGTTTTAAAAATAGATCGATAAGTGAATCTGTTTGTCTACTTACACTTTATGTATCTTTATCATTTAGTGCACGTCAAACATGGAGGCAGGGAATTGTTTACAAATGGAAAGCAAACCAGATTGTTTCTGTTTTACACTGCACTGAATACAGTGCAAAGGGAATGGCGGAAAAAGAATTAATATAAAGCCTAATTTGTCCTCCAGTTTACCAGTGAAAACACAGAATCTAGGTAATGCCTAGCGCCTGTGTAAAGTCTATTACTGACACTCTACCCCACAATACCTGAAGACAAAGCCACAGAAGTACTGAGCAGCCTCCTGAAATTAATGTAACTCTTCTCACAATTGCACTGGATTTTGAATCAGGCCTAAAACAGACATGAGGATTAAAACAAACAAACCTCTGCACACTCTAAATAGGTGAGAAATAGGAGTTCTTGTCCTAAATGGTTTTCATGCTACCCTAGTAAATGAAGAGTTTTAAGAATTCAGGCTGTGCTGCCAACTCAGTCTTTTTAGATAAGATATATGTTCATTCATATGATTGCAACATCAATAAATGAAAAAAACAGCCTATTAAAAATATACAACAGAATGCCCTTGCTAATCATACCTTAAGTAATTTGCATATTATTCATGTGTGGGAGTATGTGGGGGTGAGGTGGTGGTGAAGATTCACCACTGAGTGTTTCAAGTCCAGTTAACACATTACAGAAAATTTCCTTTATTCACTTTTCTTTGCCCTACAAAAATCATTAAAAAATCCTCATACGAGAAGAAGGGGTTTTGCTGGTTAATTAACCTTGCAATTCTTCCATCAGATTTAGATTGAAGACTTCCAAGTTATCATTCACCTGCAGGGTTTTTTGTTGTTGTTGTTAAAAATATAAATGCTTAACTGCTTCTGCCTTTTCCTTTAGTTTTCGATTACTCTTGAGTTCTGTGGCATTTTTTATATTTCTATGTATTTACAAGTAAAATAAGCACACATGCATGCGTGCACTCTGATTTGTACTGTGAAGAGACTTTGTACATTAGTTTAAATTTGTCATTTTATGAATGCAAAAGTATTACAAGTTTATCTTGAGAGAGTAGTTAAAAAAAAAAAAAGATATTGGTTGACTCATTATCAGGAGTTGCCTGAGCATTTTTATATCTTGAATGACAAAATGTAGGAAGACTTTGTCATAACCTGCAACTTAATGAAATCAGCCCAGTGCTTATGGCTTCTGAGAAACTGGTAAATTATTTAGATATCTAGCTAGGAACAGAAAAGTCTGCATTTGTCATTCTGGTTTTAGTAATCTTGCTCAAGTTAGCAGTTTACAAGAGATTCTGTGCCAGACACAAACATTTTCCAACCTGTCTCATATCTGGTGGAGGCCCTCAGAAGACAAAAGGAATCAAGGAAAGCTGAGATACGGTACATTCAACATGGTATCTTTTCTTTCCCTGTACCCTGAAGCATGACTAGATTATGAACACCTCTGTAAAGAGGCAAGAAATACAAAATAGAACTTCAGAGTTGGTGGTAGAAAGAATGAGGTGGGGAGAAGTTCTTGTACGAAAAGCAGTAGGATATCGAGAGGTATATACCAACTGTACTGAATCTCATGGAGCCGAAGCACTCTCATGTCTGCAAGGACACACAGGATCAAGGCACAAAAAGTATCAAACCAGGTACATAAGACCTACTTTAAATGTGTCACCAGTTATCTGCTCTACTGCAGAACGGACCTACTTTTAGTTGCAAACATATCAGAGCACCACATAAAAATCAAAACACATAAAGCACTCTCCCACTTCTTCCAGGTGAGACATAGAAATTTTAGTCTTAGATGGTTAAAATGCCTAAATGTATTAAATTAAGAGTTAAATTAAGAATGGAGGCTAAAAGAGGTGAGTCTATATGGTGGTAAAGGGAGTGTTCTACATACGACATGACAAGGTGTGACTGTGATCCCATTGTCAAGATGGTCAAAATGTAAGACATAATATGAGGTGGTTTTGTTTAGTTCTTTGTTGTGCTGCAAAACTTTCCCGCACTCCTGCACAGACAGACAGTTGTTTCCATGCAGAGCTATTTGGAAATCTCTTCTAAATATTTTGGTGCTACATCTGTTTAATTTCATTAGAAAAAAATGCACTAACTGAAAATTTTTGTAATCATCCAAGAGACCTGGGAAAATGGTTTAAAGATTTTCTTAGACTTCGTGTGGCAGATGCAGCAATGGGCTGCATAAAGGCTGATAAAGGCTGCTGCAAACTTGCAGAAGTTATAGCACAGTCATGTTTTTCTTCTGCAGACAGTTCGTGACAAATACAGAAGGTGAGAATTTAAACTTTTCTCTAATAAGACTGAATTTGTTTAGAAACAGTGAACTTCAAAATAACACTGTTTCTGTCAGAAGCAGAGTGTTTTCTGCAACAAAACCACTGGAACAGATTCTTAGAATGCTACTTAATGCTTGCATATGACTTGCATGACACAATTGGTTTAGTTATACTCAGAGAATCATTTCAGTTGGAAAATACCTTTAAGATCATTAAGTCCAGCTGTAAACCCAACACCTTCAAGTCGACCACTAAACCATGTCCTTAAGCACCACATCTACACATCCTTTAAATATCTCCAGTGATGGTGACTCAAACACTTACCTGAGTAAGCATACAGCATACTGAGGGGAAAGACAGGAATCTGGAAAAAATACGTCTCTTCTCCATAAAGTAGAACTCATCCACTAGAACTAAGATGGATGAGAAAACAACAGGGAAAATAAACCCCAAACATAGAGAAGTAAGTGAGGTCTCTCGAATCCCACAAACTACTTCAGGCTACTCAGCTGATTCTCTGAGATGCCAAATATTAGGCAAAGACAATATTCAGGTAAGCAAGATATTCTGCATTCTTATCAGAATATTCAGAGTTTGATATTCTTTCATTATAGGCACCCTGGGTGTACGAGATTACAGAGCTATAAATTATTACTATGAAGGCACTGAAAATCAATCCACTCTCGTTCTCAGACAAACTCTAATAGATATTTGCTACAGTATAGCAAATCCTCTATAAAACCTTGCCGTAGACAATGACTAAAATTATACTTTCATTTTACATGATGTTAATAACAGTTTAGTATTTCAAAAGTCAGGGGTGATCGGAAGACAATTGCTTAGTAACTTTGCACTTTGTTCTGTTTACAGCTGTACTCCAAACTTAGTTTTAAAAAATAGATATCTAAATCATAATCTGATACAGGTTATGGTTACATGGTGACTTTAATCTTTCCCAGATTCCTAGTTCTAACAAATTCCTGTTCTCTCATCTATTTGCCCAGGCTATCCCTCAGTTCTCCTTGTACCACAACTGGTTTCCAGTAAGTTCCAGAAAGCCATTTAGGTCCAGCTGAACACAGGCCCTGGGAAAGGTGTAGTGCACACCATCTTCTGTGCAACCCTACAAATGTCAGTGCTGGCCAAGGAAGATTAGAAAGGGCAGGACAAAAAGCTGAACTGATTTTTATTTTTTCTTGCAAAAGCTTGGAATTTATTTGCAAAGTGCGAAAGTGACTACTTAACTGTAACCTTGTTTTTTGCCGGTGGGATTAAGCTGATTTTACAGATATTGTAGGGTCTTGGGGGTCTTAAATGTTTTTCTTCAGGATACCAATACAAAGAACTTAGGGAGTGTGTATATTTGTAACTTGATGAGGGTCTGAAAGATAGGTGTATTGTCAAATAGCAGCAGCAAACTGCTATCCTCCATCTCTTAACTCACCCATCTATTTTTTAGCTTTGGCAATCTGTGCAGCTGAAGAAATGCCAGAGATATTTTTATGTCAGAAGTTTGTAAGAGAACATGATCGCATGAGAAAACCCCTTACTAATTTTTTATATTCAGATGGAGAAGTGTAAGTTCTTTTTTTTCTTGGGCAGGGACTCATTCTTTCCCATGTGAAAATTGGATTGTCCCAGTGACAATTACCTTCTTATTAAATTACTTCTGCACAGTGAGATTTAAACTAAGGTTACTTTTGTATCACAGTTCACAGCACACTGATATTTATGAGAACTGTTATTGGCGACTGAGGAAGTGGTGGCAAAGCTCTTGATCTTGAATGGAGATAAAATTTTCTTTGTGAATAAGACCAATGTTAAAGTTCAGGTTTGGATTAATGACAAATAAACTTGAATGTTCACACCTTGACTCAACAAAAGGGTTTCAACAAAACCCTTTTGTCTAATTACTAAATTAGACATTCATATCAGAGTTCTTAGTTTAACCACATGGAAGCTTAGTCACAAGCAAAACAAGCCCCCAAAACTGGGATTGGGATCAAACACGTCAGGAGTGGAAATGTTGATCAGGGAAATTGTTAATCATTTTCAGCCACATTTAGAAAGATTCTAGATAGCTCAAAAATATCTTTTTTCACTGTGAATTCTTAGCAAATAGTAATGAATGACAATAAGAGGTTTTGAGAAAATACAGAATCAAAGGAAGCTGGATCACCCTTTATATGTTACCCACCACATTTTACAACTAAGATATTTCCTGAAATAAATAATCAAGATGCTGCAGTCACGCAAGCTTCTCTAAAACTCCGCAACAATTCACTGCACCATCTCTGCAGAGATGACTTCTGAAGAGCTGATAATGGCCCAAATTTGGCAAAAAAATACCAAAACTCTCTTGTTTACCTCAGACACCCCTTAATAGCATCTCTCTTCTGTATATTGTTGTCTGAAACTCATCAAAGCTAAGTGTCTGACCATGTGGTAAGTGGTTGACTGGAATTTTGGAGAAGTCTGTGGTTCAGACAAAGAATCACGCTTTTCTTTATAATATATTCAGCTATTTCATGTATGCCTTTGAAATATGTTTATGCACACTGGAATTATTCTAGCTAATAAATGTTACTTAAGGGGACTGATCTGTGCACAGTGCCCAGCATTGAGGCTTGCTCAGACACACACTGGCTGTGGACTAGCCTTTAGGGTTCACTCTCCACTCACATCAAAAGACAGAACACATGTAAAACAGAACCAAAGGACAAAGTTAGTCTGAAAGCCTCATTCTTCTGCAACTACCTTTTTGAATCCTTGAATTCATTCTCCCCTAAAAGTATGCGGCTTATATGTTTCTTTCATTCACTTTAAATAGTCATGTTCCTTTTGCACTTCTATGCTAAATCCTTAGGAGGCCCAAAGTTGCACCACATAATTGCTACTTAAGCAATTTTTCCATAGACATTTAAATGAATACATTTTATATGATCGTATATAACATTCACCTTTTTTCAGCAGTAAGTTCAGCTTCTCAAGTCTAGTGACTGTTTTAATCTGAAACCGTCAACACTAACTGCTTGAAATACTACACAATATTAAATATTGCACATTTAGATATACTGTTCATGAGCTAACAATAAAAAGTCATAGAGTCATAAAAAATACGACTGGAAGTGATCCTGAAATGTCATGTCATCTGTCTCTCTCTCAATGACAAGGCTGTCATACTTCATGTGTAATTCTCCAGCTCCTCTCACAAACCACCAAAACTGCTCCAAGCAAAAAGGGTTTTATTCCACTGTTACCTTCCTTAGTACTAAAAACTTAATTCTGACATGGAATTACAACCTTTCTCTAGTTTGAACTCATTAATTCTTATTTTTACCGATTTTTGTTCTGCATGGCAGACTTTTCTTCTGCTTGGAAATGATATTTCATTCCCTCCATCCCCATATTCAGGTTCATTCCTTCCCCTCCACAATGCAATGGCAGGGATGGTTTCTCCCATCTCTGGCCATTCTCACATCAATTCTTTAGTCTCTCTTGGACATTCCTGAAGAATAAATTGCCCTCTGCCTTCACTGCAGGTGAAGCTGATGTAAAAAGCACATCTCTAGGAATGGAAAAGCACTATTCTCAGGGCATTTTTCTGCTGTAACAGCAAATAAATGTCAGTTGAAGCCATTTAATCTCCCAGCATTTGTGAGGTCAAAACCACTGGCAGCTGACTGAGATATGCAGGTAGCAGTGAGCAGGTGAGATAAATGATTGATTGCCAGGAACAATTCTGGTATAGCCAAATTCTTCTTGCAGAGAAGTGCTACAGGCTGCATCCTTGGAGGCTTTCAAGACCCAACTGCATAAAATTCTGAGAAACCTGCTCTGATCTCAGATCTAGCCGTAATTCAGTAGAGTTCTCCTGGGGTCCCTTCCAACCAGTTACTAGGATTGTCCTAAATTTTTCCATTGCTGGATGGATATGAATTATTACTGACAAAAGTTATCGGTAAAATCAGGTTGGGTAGACAGTATTATTACTGAAGGCAGCTAAGCATTTTGCTCAATGATTTATCTCTTTACTGTATTCCAGTCAGCATTTGTACTGCTGTTGGAGAGGTATTGCTGCTTTTGTACATGGCCTTCACACACAGGGTATACTTGCTAGTCACACCCTGGAGCCATGCCCTCCAGCAAATGAATTATACTACATTATAGGATAAATAATCTTCTTTGGAAGATAAGAAAAATACCTTCAAAACCAAATAGTATGGTACATTCTTTTTAAAAGCACCCATAATTTATTTCAACTAAAGTGAAGATTCAACACCAATAGCATTCCATGGGGTTATCACCGTATTATTTTCTTTCACGTCATAGATCAGACATGAACAGTAGTGTGACATATACAAGGACTGTTTGAGGATTTTCACTTTCTCTATCAGCAATAACCAAAATATACTACTCCAAACTGCATCAGTGTTAGAATGAAAACTCAGATTTTCATACTATAAATTCTAAAAATATCTCTCATGGATGTACTCAGGTGAGAAAAAAATATTGAAGGAAAAAAAACCCACATAAGCAATATTATTATGACGGATAGTGTGTATCATACCTAAGTTCTTAACCTTTATCTAAAAATCATAGGCTGTGCTTACACTGTTAATCAAGAGAGTAATAAGGAGTAACTAAACAGTAAATGACAGCCTGAGATGAAACCCGAGCCCCTAGCCCCAGGGAGAAGCTAACTAGCAATGTCCTAGCTGGACTTGGGTCCAGCTGAGACTTGGCTGTGGCGACAGCATTTTCCTTTTTCTCCTTGTCTCTGTAAGTTTCAGCCAGACTGCAGTGGATAATGGCATTAGTGCTCAGCTCTGACAGCCTGGACCAGGAGGAAGGAAAAGCACTGTGCCCTGCTCTGGACCCAGCTGGGAGGTGAGTTCTTGCCTCCCAGCTCAGCCTAAAGCACCTCTACGTGCCTGCACATCTCTCCTCTGTTTTGGGAAGCTGATGACTGACAGCTTCCTTTCACAGCTGCTGCCTCCCAGGAATAGAGCAGCAGAAGTGCCTGCAGCTCAGGAAGGACACGCTGCTCAAAATTGGTTCAGCTGGTCAGGCTGTGTCAGTGTGTCTTCCACAAAGGATGCAGCAGACGATGATTAGGAGCTGGGCAATTTGAACGGGAGGTGAGATTGGTTACAAGTTCCAGTTTTGACTTACACCCAGCATATTTATATTGTAAATATGCCCACAGTGCTGCAGGAGATACACACACACACCCACACACACCCCCACACACCCCCACATTTATACACACAAACATTGCTTATATGGGTATATAAAAGATGTGAAAACAGATTCAGAAGTCAATGTTTTTTTCCAAGTGTGGCTTTACCAAATCAAGTAAGAGGTTTGAGTTCAAGAGTTATCACAAAGAGGCAATAGAATAAAAAAGACAAATATATCTGGGCCAAGATTAAATCACATATTTTAACTAATGTTCAACAAACTCAGATTCCATTCCAAACTCTTCTCCAAAACAGTTTTAGGGATAAACACGATTTTATAAAGCCTAACAGAAAGTAGCATTCAAGACAGGAAGATAAAAAAAATATGAAATTCGTAATTTTGGGCTTTCTGTTATTCTTCACAAGTTGCCTGAAGTCTCCTGTGATCAATAAAATGTTAAAATGCTCAGAATATGAACATCAAATAGTGAGGGATATTTTAAAAATAGTGAACATTACCATTTTGAGTAGGTATCCAGTAAGACTGTTAGCTTGGATACGTTGCAGGGGAAATAAATTTATCTAGATTTAATTGTATCTGTTTGGGAAACTCAGCATGGTGTGACTGTCAATTCTTAATGGCATGAAAGCCATATCAACAGTTCAACTCAAGAGAAGTAAATAAATAAAAGTACATATTTTTTTCAAGCATTTTCAGAAATTCTAGCTGGCCTATTGTGTAGTTCATCCATGTTTCAGGCCAGAGGAAAAAATCTTAACCACCTCCTACTGAAATGAGCCCACCTGACTAAACAAATCCTTAACGATCCACATAGTCTGCCTGAAGGGCCAGTTGGGCTAGGACTAACATAGATTGCAAAAGCTCTAAGACTAATAGACAGTGATCACAAATCGTGCCTTTCTAATTCAACCTTCCTACCCTCAAGTGAATTCCACAACAGTGTTCTCCTTTTTAAGGAAGAAATCCCAAATGTAGAGAGGATTGCATAATGAAGTTTCCTTTCAGTTCCTCAGTTTGAAATAAAAAAGTGAGTTTCTGCAAAATAAATGTTTCTCATGAAGCATATTACAATCAAAATCTCAAAATTTTGAGAGAATGCTCAAGAGTGCTGAAGGAAAATCTCGTTTCTAAGTCTATTTTGACTTTGTTTCCTTCACTCTTTGAGTTATATGTTGCTAGAACAGTCTATAATGTGTCATTGAGAGTATTACTGGCATTCGTGGTTTATTAATGATTTCATGACTCCAAATTTAATGGCAGAAAGATTCAAGCAGAAAAACTGGGGTGTTCTGAGAAGAGCTGCCAGTTTGCAAAGGCAATCACAGGACTCAGGGAAGCACGGAGACTGTGAGAAAGACAGGTTGGTCAGCACTGTCCATAGATAAGTCAGCTGGACTGGGTATAAATATGGGCACTGTGGGAGGAAAACTCTTGCCAGGTCCAGTGTGCGAGATGGACCTGCTGGGTGGGTCACATCTCTTTTGTTCTGAAGTTAGTGTCTGATTTAAACCTCAGCTGATTAAGAAACTGAGTGGACAATCAGTGAGTAAAGCAGTAGAAAGGCCTATGATCAGTTAGGTCAGTGACCAGGATATTTCATGAAAAACTTAGGCCTCTGCAGTATTACTTTGCAAATAATGCAAAAGTTACTGTAATCTGTAACTACAAAAGGATGGGACAGATTACAGTAGATGTTAGAACTGATGGAAGTAAAGAATGTAAAAATAGTTTTTCTACTGTTTATGAGCATCATGGGAAGATCCCTACCAGCTCTTTGAAATCCAAATACATAGCTTCCAAGGATACATAATGTTATAGTTTTGGATCATTAGTGGGCCTGTATGGTGTTACCATTAAATAAAAATGATGGCACTATAGAAATTCAATGCATTTAGAGATTGGTGCTAAGTAAAAGTGGTGAAACTATTGTAATTCTGGGCTTACCACTAATATTAAGACTATGCCTCCTGGCCCTTAATTATTTAAGTCAAGAGTATGATACCCTAATTGATCTTATAAGATTAAAGTGTAAGAAACTGCAGAAGATAAGAATGATCAAATTTTTTTCTGTAACTATGAAGTGAGATTTAAAAGCCCAGCAGTTGACCTGATCTGATTTTCACAAATCCCCAGCTTTTGTTTGAATTGCACTTTCAGTAGTTCAACCCTTCAAGTTAAGAGAATAAAATAATTCACTTGCCATTTGTTCCCAATTAGTGCTACTGGAATCAGTGAGACTAGTCTCTGAACATGATCTAGTGAATTAAATTCAGAGTGGTGGAATCTAGGTATTGACAATGGAGACACTATCATGATCAGATGCATTTAACAGCTGTTTGTAGAACTGATTTAGTGAATGTTGGTAAACTCAATTACCAAAGAATAATGAAGAATTACCATGGGGTAGGGAGCAGCCTGTATGCCTTAGAGTTTCCCATCTGCATATCTGCATAGTCCAGCTTAGGTGGATTGCAGTAAAGTGCACTTCCAATATTAAATATTTTAAGCAAAATGTTATGCTTATATATCCATAAATGTCAAATCCTGGATAATATTTTGCATTTATAATCATATTTGCAATGAAATGTCTGACCATTCTAAGTTTTTCAGGATCTTAACATGCACAAGCACATGCCATTTTAATTATTAAGCTCTTTTTAAAGCGAAACAAAAATGAAGTTTGCGCACTTTTATTTCCGCTGGATTTTTCCAGGTGACTCATTGCCTTTTGAAGCTATAGACAGCCTAGGTTATATCACTGTCTGCTTCCATACACAGAAAAGAAGACATGATGCAGTAGCACTAGCATGTCCTCAAAAGAAGTTATAAAGCCACCATAGAATGGAGTATACACATTTGTTTAAAAATCTGCCCTAACTGGAAGCACTTATATATATATATTTTTTAGCCTTATTTTCCTTTATCATAAAACAATTTTTTGTGGATAACAAGCTGAAATGCCCCTTTTAATTTTAGACTCAATCTCTTGCTTTTCTGGATCAAAATCTGACTGATCTTACTATGATTTACACTTCAGAAATATGAATATTAGAAGACTCTCAGTGCAACATAGTGACTTTTGGTAATGGGATATTTCTTGAACAGATTTTTTTTTCAAACATATATCCCATACTCAGTACTTAAAAGTGCAAAAGTAGCACTGCACATTTTTGTGAAAAGAATACCTACTGGCTGGATCTTTGAAAATTGCATAAGTCACAGAGCAATACTGTTTCTGTACCTATTATTTCTAGGTGTGTCCATAAGGTAAACAGTAGCCATCATCTCCAGTAAATGCGGTGAGGAATTTAAGAAATGTATACATTCTTGATTGAAACTTTAATAACTTCTTTAAAAATAATACTCCTTTTCTGTATGATGAAACACTAACATTACTGTCTTAGTACTTCCCTTATATTCTCCTATATAAAACAACCATAGAGCTGTTACAGTTATTANACTTAAAAGTGCAAAAGTAGCACTGCACATTTTTGTGAAAAGAATACCTACTGGCTGGATCTTTGAAAATTGCATAAGTCACAGAGCAATACTGTTTCTGTACCTATTATTTCTAGGTGTGTCCATAAGGTAAACAGTAGCCATCATCTCCAGTAAATGCGGTGAGGAATTTAAGAAATGTATACATTCTTGATTGAAACTTTAATAACTTCTTTAAAAATAATACTCCTTTTCTGTATGATGAAACACTAACATTACTGTCTTAGTACTTCCCTTATATTCTCCTATATAAAACAACCATAGAGCTGTTACAGTTATTTACCCTTCACAAAGCTAGAAATAACTAGACGTTTGCTACACTTTAAAAAACCTTTTTAGATGTGAGGTTTCCTAATATTATAAGAAATAATCACTGTCACCATATTTTGCGACAAAAACATAAAACATCTTTAAAGGTCAGCATAGCTTTTGCATGAAATATGTCTGCAGAGAAAAAAAATACTGTTTGAGAAGGGAGAATGAGACTTTCGGAATAGTTAACTACAGAACAGCTGGCACAGATTAGCCTATGTCCTCATACAATCAAAATGTTTCTATTAGAGAACTTGAGATAACCAGCTTGAGAGCATTTAAGTATACTCCAGTATTTTTTTTTCCTGAATTTAATCAAGCATTATCTCATGAGGTATGACTGCATTATCCCAGTAGAATTGAAGAATTACCAACCCTACACCGTTATATATATATGTATTTAATATCAGGTTATTTGGCTTGATATTTATCCGTGGTGTATGCCAAATTTTACTGACTTAACACATTACACGCCATGACAAAATCAGCTCAGGGAAGAAGGAAAAGCATAAAAACACTGGCTACTGATTCACTAGTGAGGCCAAAAGAGTGAAATTAGAGTCTCAGAAACGCAAAGCAGAAATACATGCCTGGAGAAAGGACGTGACTCAGGCCACAGCCAGTGCTGAGACCAGCTGTAGTGAATTTCTAGTCACCACCAGCTGGCCTCCCCAAGGAAGAACAGCACTGAGAACACGGTCGATTTCAAGTGCATTCAAAGCATCTTATGGTGAGTGGTGCTGGACTGGTGATTGCTCAATTTGAAGAATGGGACACTTGTAATCTAAAAGTATTTCTTCCTGTACAGAAACTTAAAGTTGAAATGAATGTTACTGTTTTCAAATGCGTCCTTCTGCATAGGGGAGAAAGAAAAAAGTGTAATTGTTATAGAATTTCCAATAAAGTAGAAACTGCAGTTCCATCACTACTTTAAGTAAATCCTGCTTCTTCTGACTCATAACAGTGTGAGACATAAATGACAATAAGGCTATTTCACTAGGTCAGTGAGTTTATTAACATGAGCAAAATACCATTTGGCTCTTCTTTGTTTAAAAAATGAGATAATAGATTTTATTATGAGGCTTAGGCAACTTGATGACTGTAGGTAAAATCTGAGGCCCTATGAAATAGCTCAGGTTTTGGCTAGCAACAAAACTAGGATTTCACCAATCTGATTTGCATCCTTCTGCTATGTGTGTAACCCAGGGCAAACAGGAGAAGCCTTTTCATTCTGAGAGTTTGTTTTTCTCGTGTCCAGGGCACAGTTGCTCTGCAGATGTTTATGTCTAGGAAGACAAATATCTCTAAAAGTGCAATTAAGTTGAACTATCATATTGATACACCCCAAAAGAGGCTGAGTATTTATATTATTCCTGAAGAGAGACAAATAAAGAACTGAAAGGAACAGTTGCTTACAGAAAATGACAGAAAATGGCATTGGAAAATGAAGTTTCCTCAAGCTACTGTGTGCAGACCTCAGAGAGACAGAAAGCACATGCAAATGAGTATGGGCACATGTATAAGATGTTTTACATGGAACTGCTTAATTCCATCTAAATCTGATTTTAAAGCACAGGTACCGTAAAAACAGGAGACTTGTCCTCACTGGGAAAAAAACATGAGGTTTAATATGGAATAGAAGGAAGTGCAACAAGCAGGAGCAATGTTGCAGCTCTAAAAGATTTTAAGCCTCCTTGGGAACTTTCACCTATGTACCTCAAGTGGTTGCAAAGTTCTTATTACAACATTTCAGTGCATCTTAATACAGCTAAACTCACACTACACATGACAAGGGTATTAACTCAATTTTAAAGATGTGAAAGTGGGAAAATAAGTATTTTCTCAAGGCTAAAGCAGAACTTGACCTAAGCAGCACTGGTGAATTCTGCTCTGTTTTGGACCCTGTTTCTTTGATCCACCCCTGGAGTGGTAACATTTGAAAGTGTATTTAATGCTCTGGTTAGTGAGGTAATAACTGTGTGTGCAATGATTTTGTCTGCTGGGGATGTTTCATTACTGGTTTTCATGTTTCAGGCTCAGTTCTGACAGTGCAATCTAATTTGGAAAAATGTAAATCAGAAAGGGTTTTCTATGTATTTATTGAATGTATGTATTTTCTTGCTACATTTAACAAGGGAAGCTGGTTTCTTTTTATGTTTTCTTCTGCTCCCTTTATCTCTAGAGATTTCCAAAGCAACTCTGTGTAGCTTTATGTTTATCAGATTTTTTTCTCCTTTTCCTCTCTGAGACAGGAAGCTAAGGGTTTTGACCTCATCTGGATCTTTCCCAGTGTCAGGAGGTGGTCTGTTCAAAAAAGATTCCATGACACTGATCTCTTTCTGATTTATCAGATAGCTAGGTCAATAAATAGGTCTCTACTGTTTTTTCCACAGCTGTAAAATAACCAGTGGAGTCCTCTGAGAGCTAATTATCAAATCTTTTGAGTTCTTCTTTCAAGGAACAAGCATTATCTTTCTGGTTAGTAAATTCCATCGCAATATATTTTAGCAAAGACTGCCTAATTGTAGCAGCTCTGGCTCACATGAGGCAGTTCATTTAAATAAAACGTTAAGATCATTCTTAATAAATTTTTCTGTGTCCTTTTATCAATATTGTCATAGTTGTGAACCTTTTACTTGTTAACACTGGAGACCTGTTCCTTCTTAAAAAATTTTTCTTTGTCCTTCTATCAGTATACATTGTCATAGTCATGAAATCCTTTTACTGTTTACAAAAAGATTGGAGAGCAATTGTCTTACCCAAAGAATCCACCAAGTGACAAAGAATGGGATTCTTCTGTATGACTTATGTTGATGTGAATGGTCAAGGTACGGCAGCAGATAATAAATGGGCCCCTTTCCAGATCTGTAATTTTTCTGTCTGTATCCTCCTTGCCAATACACTCAGTTTTTGTGCTGCTATGGCGAGTAGCTGTATCCTGTCCCGGGTGAGGTGGTTCATTTGACATTAGACACAACCTATCTGAAATATCTCCATCAATACCTAGAAAGCATATTTTCTGACTCTCTGTGAAAGAAAGGAAATGTGGAAAGCTCCAGTCATTGTCAAGACAACTCTCTTTAAGTATCTGGCAAAAGTGGAAGTAATCAGAGCACTCCTAAAAGATCATATCACAGAACAACAGAATAGTTTGTGTTGAAAGGGACCTTAAGGATCATTTAATTACGACTCCCTTGCCATGGGCAGGGACAGCTTCCACGGGAACAGGCTGAGGCTGCTCAATGCCACATCCAACCGAACCTTGAACACCTCCAGGCATTGGGAGTCCACAGCCTCTCTGGGCAACCTGTTCCAGTACCTCATCACCCTTATATTAAATAATTTCTTCCTAATATCCAATCTAAAACTACCCTATTTCAATTAAATCCACTCCCCTTGTACTATCACTACATATTCTTGTAAAGTATCTCTCCCCATCTTCCTTGTACCTCCCCTTCAAGTACTGGAAGGATGCTACAGGGTCTCCATGGTGCCTTCTCCAGGTTGAACAACTCCAGCTCTCTCAGCCCGCCTTCACAGCAGGTGTTTCAGCCCTCTGAGAATTTTCTTGTCTTCTTCTGGTCATGCTCCTGTGGGTCCATGTCCTTCTCATGTTGGGGAGTACCGGGAGTATTTATGTTGCCTCCAGAGCTGGGTGCAGTACTCCAGATGGACATCTCCTGAGACTGGAGTGGAGTAGAGGAGGAGAATCTCCCCCCTTGACCTGCTGGTCACACTTCTTTTGATGCAACCCAGGACACAGTTGGCTTTCTGGGCTGCAAGCACACATTGTTGGCTCATGTTGAGCTTCTCATCCCTCAGCACTCCCAAGTCCTTCTCCTCAGGGCTGGTCTTGATCCATTCTCTGCCCAGCCTGTATTTGTGCTTGTGATTGCCCTGAACCAAGTTTAAGATCCAAGTCTGGCTACAAAAGGACAGTCAGTAAGCTTAAGCTTGCAAAAAATCTCCAGAATACACCCAAACTATCTTTCTACTGCATTTCTGATAGTTTCTGTAGATTATATTATTTCAAGTGAGATATTCCTTTTATAAGTTACATATTTAATATTATTCTACTGACTATTGAAAATATGCATAANAGGAGAATCTCCCCCCTTGACCTGCTGGTCACACTTCTTTTGATGCAGCCCAGGACACAGTTGGCTTTCTGGGCTGCAAGCACACATTGTTGGCTCATGTTGAGCTTCTCATCCATCAGCACTCCCAAGTCCTTCTCCTCAGGGCTGGTCTTGATCCATTCTCTGCCCAGCCTGTATTTGTGCTTGTGGTTGCCCTGAACCAAGTTTAAGATCCAAGTCTGGCTACAAAAGGACAGTCAGTAAGCTTAAGCTTGCAAAAAATCTCCAGAATACACCCAAACTATCTTTCTACTGCATTTCTGATAGTTTCTGTAGATTATATTATTTCAAGTGAGATATTCCTTTTATAAGTTACATATTTAATATTATTCTACTGACTATTGAAAATATGCATAATAATAAAATATTCGCTTTGCTTGAATGCTATGTTCTCAAAGTTTATTGACTATTGGAATTCAAGGAACTGCCAAGTCCTAACACCAGCTCTGCCTTTGACTGAGAATATGTAATTCCACTGGTTTTATTTATTCATGCAGGCACTGATGCTGTTATCAGGAACTCTTCTCCCAGACTGCTAAATTTTGGTTATAGTCTCTAAACAACGAATCGAAAACATTCAGTGTGTTTACTGGAGATTATGTGATAAATATTATATACTGTTTTTAACAAAAACCCTCTACAAAGATTACTTGCAATTCTTATGCTGCATTTTAAAATACAAATAATGCACAGATGGAGATCATATATAAAGGAAAGAATGAACTGGAACAAATGAGTACTTATCTTATTTCCCTATAGAACATGTGAAGTGATATAATCACAAAACAACTGTTCCACATACTGCAAAAATGATCAAAAACCCACTGCCACAAAATTCATGTGCATTCAACATGGGTACTCACAGAGAAAGGTAAAATTTCATGCTTTGGTCATGGTAGAAAAGACAAATCTTACTATTTGTCATGGAGTAATGGGAACCACTCAAGCAGAGAATGTACAACAATGTTATCAAGTAGATGCCATAGATTCCTCTTGACACAGAGCCTCCTCATACATTAGTGGGTTAAGTCACAGTCCACATTTTCTCTGCCTGCTGTGGCCTGGGTATAAATCTCAGTTGGTTTTCAGTAAGAAAGAGCAATCCAAATTAGAGAAATGGCCCAAATCCAAAATACCCACTATAAACTATACTATTACAGAGTCCCACGCACAACAGTTTTTTCCCGGTCTGTAGAGAATTAAATTTCAAATTGAATCCAAGCACTGTATACCAATGAATGGTTAGGCTTCAAAACAAACAAATAAAGATTCCTAAAATACATTTTAGACAACCTCTTCCATTGCATTTTTGATTTACACAGCCCCACACAACCCATCCCCAAATGCCTTGGGATGACCAGAAGAGTACAATGATTTCTAGCTGCTAAATTTCTCATTTGTCTTGAAGAATCAGGGACAGTATCAGAGAGAAAACCATCCCTATTTTCAGCTCTCTTAACACTTGGTCTTTAATAATCCCATAAGCCATTTTTGGTGAAAAAGGAGGGAATAAATCAGCAATTTCTGTTTTAGTCTGTTTGTATATTTTCTACTCCCCCTGTACAGACAAACTTTAACTTTGAGGCTCACAACTCTGTCCTTACCAAAGACTGAACTTAATATCAATGGCAGTGGTGGGGGATATTATTTGCTTTACTATTTGGTCCTACTACCAAGGGCCTAGAGAAGGGAACCAGCGTTCCTTTCTACTATATGCAGTTAAGAGCAAAATAAAGCTAATTGTGTCAGAGACAAAAAAGAACCCCAACAAAAACCAAACAACCCAAAACCCTAGTACAAAAGACAGTCTTCTCTCTACTTCTATTTCAAACACACATTTAAACCATTTTAGTGCTTATACTGTGTAATATCTATTTCTTCACTCCTCACTGAGTTTGATTATGTTTACATTAGATTCCCTGTTTAGATTCCCAGTGGTACATAGTTTTGCTTCCAAAAAAGTTTTATATTGACGTGGAAAAGGACACTGATTTGTAAAATGCTGGGAAATGCACATCAGGAGGATGCATTCATGGAGAGCTGAACAGCTGGCCAACAGAATGAACACATTACCACAGGACTACTGGGAATTAGTGAGAGAACTAGAAAGCACAAGTACAGGGGGAAAATATTCTTCACTAGTTTTACATTGGATCTGATATATTTCAGACAGATAAAGCAAAACTTATAAAAATCTCAAGAGACTTCCTAGTTTGTTTTGGGGCTAAATCTATATTCTATAAATAGAAATCTATATTCTTCTAGCAGGGAGTATTTATCAAATTTACCTAAAAGGAAACTGTGATGTACTGAACTATTTTAAAAATCTGTCTTCAGAAGGGCTTTTTTCGTAGTCATTGTTCTTGAAGTCATAACAATTATGTATCTTGCAATCAGTTTGTTTGGGGTGGAGAACAGAGTTGGACATTTTCACATTGCAAGTGATGGGAATGTAAAATCCTATGACTACGTCTTTCAGTTCCTACTTCTTGCACTGTGCAGATATGAATCTGCTACCCTCCAAGGTCCATTTTTTTTCCTAATATCTGAAATATTCTCCCTGACTATTGACAATTACAGAATACAATTTTTCTTCATTAAGCAATGCATTATATCTATCAAATCTGCCCTGCAGCTATCAAATCAGAGAGCACACACTGAATCTCACCATCTGATATCATTCCCCTCTCATTATTTATACCATGTCGCTCAGCAAAGTCCCTTCAAAAGAAGGCTCCTGGCCCAAACTAAAACATGGCAGTGCATAGGTACCTTAACCCACTAGCACAAACCTAACTAAAACCTTGTTTCCCTGGGAACTGCAACTCACATTTTAAAGTTTGGGTTGTTGAATAAGATTCAGTTGAATGCTGATAATATAAATTGTAATTTCCTCATTTTGGGATTGTAGGTGATTTAGCAGCAGCAAGAAAGAATATAGAATGGCTTAAAACTTATACCCCTTCATTTTCACAATTATACAATTTTGCTGAAACAACAATATCTTACCTTACCATATGCAGTCAGATAGAAAAGTTATACAGACATCCAAAAATAGATAGAATAACTTTAAAATAAAGACTTGAACTGCCAGATTAAAGAAGTCAGTAAGACTTTCAGTTAAAAAAAAAAATCACATATCGTACAATTTTGCTAGTTCAAAGACTCAGAATTCTGAAAGCAAAAGCATCTTGGATAGGCCTATTTAGGATTAAGCCCCTTCAGTCAAACAACCTGAATACAGTGGCAGGTAGAAATAGATAATGCAGAACCACCCTGCCCCCAATTATAATACGAATGGCAGATAGGGTTTTTTCATTTTTTCAGCAAATCAGACCTCTGAATTGAGAGGAAACTTTGGACAACTGCCTTGCATACCAAGCTTCCTAATCACACAAATATTATTTTGGTAGATAGGATAAAAAAATCCATTTAAGCATCAAATAAGAATCAGCCCCCACAGTTCTTGAGGATTCTTGATGTGCATAAAAACAGAAGTAAAATGTATCCACAGAATACACGAAAGAAAGAAATCAATGAAGAAGCAAAAAATGAAAGTTAAGCTTGTGTACTGTGACATCTGTTCCTGAACTCTTTTCCCTTTTTCTGTCTCCTAGGAAATTTTGCATTGGTTTCTGGCCTGTGTATTCATATGTATACTCAGAAGTGTTATTCAGATTTAAAGACAGGTTGCTTCATATTTTAAAGGACTAGAGTTACTTCAAGAATCAGTGGAGATATTTTTGGTGGTGGGACCTTTAATTTTAAACTTTTTTTCTCCCCCTTCAGTTGTAGAGCTGTGAAATTAAGGAAGTACATCTGTTCTCAAAGTAAATAAATTTCTCAAGTGACTATTTTTTTATTTGTCAATTCTGTAATATTAATTAAAAATGGAAGTATAATTAAAAAACTCAATATATTTTTAGCTTTTAGGTCTGTGAATCCCTCCTTACCCTCCCCCAAGTGACATGCAACAGTAAGGTGACATTATTAGAAGTCACAATCAGAACCCAGAGATTGACAGATCGTCTATTAACTGAGCTACCCCTCAAAAAAATTTCATAAGTTTTTATAATACTCCCTTAAAACAGAGGTCGGTGGAAACCATTGGGATGGAAAATATGTTGCTATTTCAGTTGTGTATCTGGTAAGATGGAAAATTTTTCAAGTCTACACAGATGGTAAATAAATTTCTGCTACATGAGGCAGTTCCTGGAATAAAGAAATTTTCTCAAATAACAAGTGCCAATTTTTTTTTTTCAGTAAGACTTATTTTTAACTTTCCCAAGGACTTGTTGAGAGAGCTGGAGAAGTGTCCTTTCACCTTCAGAATCCTGCTCTAACTCCAGAAATAGCTTCTAATGTCGTTCTCAGCATAGATGAGTTTTCTTTACACTAAAAAAGACATTTCAAAGCAAAGATCAAAGCGCCACAATTATACGTTGCTGCTGGTAAACATTCTCTCTGAACAGAGAGGCTAAAAAGTAAGAAATTTCCATTTAAACCCTAAGACAATCATCGGTGACTAACAGTGCTGACATTTAAACTGTCATTATTTTGCTTCATGAGGCAATGCTGTTGACACAGGAGAGCTTGTCCTCCATGGACTAAGTGTAATGGAAAGGCTGAGAGAGGGAGACCAGAATCAGGGACAAAGTCACTGCAGACTCTACCCACTAAGGAAGCTGTGAAAAAACCACGTAATACTCAGGTTTGAGCATGCATTTTAGGCAGCTGTAGAAATGAATGCTGGACGAGAGGTCTAGGAAGCACTACCACTATTACAGAACTAGCACTCGACCAGTGGTTTGGGACCACTCTCCCCTCATATCAAAGCAGAGCAGAGTCATGGAAGTTGCTCACCCATTTCACCAACAACTTCACATTCCCTGCCTAATCTCTTCATGTGACTGCACAGCTCTGCTTGGCTGCTGCCTTGAAATCAAACTCTGTTAAATTATGATACTTGCAATGAATAAAATACACCTTATTTTCATGTCACCAAGTAATCTTTCCCTTATATGCACATAAGCTCTAAACAGCTAAAATTCTTAATATTGCACTCAGCTTAGTACGTAAAGCAAGAAAAAAACCCCCGAACAACAAAGCATTTGTGAAAAAGCAAGGGTAGAGAGAAGAATCAATGTTCTTAACACCCTGACTAGAAGACTCAGGATGAAAAGGGATTTTTTTTGTGTCTGACAGAAAGTTTGGATGACCTAGAGGGAAAAAAAAAAAATATGGGCATTCTAATCTAAGGCTACTGTTACTATTCCGAAGAGAGTAAAATTCAGGAACATATGTATTTCTTCTGAATCTGATTAAAGCTGGTTTCCTCACTGTCATAACTCTTCATAGGCTTCAGTCTGCAAAAGCACAATCCATTGATTTAAAACACATCTTGCAAAAGAAGCTACAATAAAATTAAAACACAACTTAAAAGCTTCATAAATGTTTGTGAAATGTGATAAATTATGAGTCCTGCAGAAGATTTACCCACAAGAATATTAATCAAGGTACTAATATAGAAGAACTCTCCGAATTATTTTTGATACTAGTAATATTGAGAAAGACCTGGAAACAGAGCGGTCAGCTGGGAGTGGTTTTCCTGAGCTGAGAAAGCTTTGTGCAATTAAGAGTTGTAT
This sequence comes from Platysteira castanea, assembly GCA_013397175.1. Classification (NCBI taxonomy): domain Eukaryota; kingdom Metazoa; phylum Chordata; class Aves; order Passeriformes; genus Platysteira; species Platysteira castanea. The sequence continues at coordinate 1,362,506 of VYXC01010094.1, forward strand.
TACCACTTCACATAGAAAATATTGATTTTCTCCTCTATATTTTCTAGTCTTATCCCACCTCTAAGATAGTCGAAAAAGACAGGTCTTGAGAGACTATCTTCTCTTATTTACTCTCTGGCAATTTTGCTTCCTATAAAAAGTCTAAACAGAACAGTGTTCATTTACCAAATCATCTTGTCATCATCTACCAAGCAGTAGACAGTATTTGTAAAGAGGTGAGTTTAACATGCTGGAATAAATTCAGTAGATGTGTTGAGATGTAATATGCACATAGAATCACTATTAAATCTGTGTGAGAGAAATACAATTTGGCTTTTATCAGAAGAAAAGTGTTTTTCAGGGAATCTCAGTATTGGAAAGTAGTTTGATTTAGATTATCAAATTTTGGCTTATGGCCATGCTTTTTCATTTTCAGTGTAATAAAGGTGTCACCTTTTAAAATATTTTGAAGCTAAAATTGCATGCAACACAAGCCATGACCTTAAGCACTGCTGAATTTTTTCATGCTTTCATATCAAACAGTCATGAATCACATATCAATGAATAGTAGTACATGCAAACCATCTTTTTTAAAGAAGTTTGAGGATACCATCCAAGAGATTAAAACATTTAATGCAAGAATAGAATCAGCATTTTTTGGATGGGTACGTGAGATAATACTTTATCAAAACATTCAGGATATTTAAATAGAAACCTTTGTTTAATTGGATCTGCTGTGTGAAAAAAAGGTTTAGGAAGGAGGCAACTTACAGAAAAGGATAAATAAACTCCTGTTTAACATAAATACTCTACATTTTGTGTTTGCTATTCTAAGTCTTATGTAAGATGAGACTGCAAAGAGTGCGAAACTTAAGATATGGAAGTTATTGCTGCAATATGGCACAATATTGAAGGACATCCTCATTACAGTGAGCCAATTTCTCATTAGCATTGTGTGCATAAGCCAAGTTCTTATATTCCATTGTTGTAAAAGCTTTAGACATCATCTGTGACAGAGTTACGAAAAGCAACAAGGATCTGGTATACATTTGCCATACATTTACCTCAGTGCGCATAGATGCTCATGCATGTGTTGCTGCCTAGATTTTTTTCTAAGGAGGAAGAATATCCCTCTAAATTGCAATTCATAACCATTTTTGGCCATATCCTCTGGAGCTTGGAATAGTTTTTGGCAGCAGAAGCAGTATTGTTTCATTCTGTAAAGCCATATTCAATAAACCCTGTGTATTATCTGTGGCATAACCCTCATTGCCCTTACAAACCTCCTATGTTGCCTTTGAGACAGAGCAGTAAAAGGAGATAAGCATGAGCATCACATTTTTTGGTGCTTCAATCATATGCATCATTGTGATGGGAAGCAAATAAAAAAAAAGAAATTGACCAAAATAAAACAGCACAGAAAAACCCCATGATAAACGCTGCAGATGGCACCAACTTTGGTGCAGTTCAGCTTACAAGGGTGCTTCTCCTTGCTTGTTTGCTTTTAACTGTCGCAGAGGAATTGGACAGATAGCTGGACTGGTATTGGACTAACCCACTACCACTATGGTCAAGTACTCCTTGACAGCAGTGGCAAAGACTACATTGCTCTAAAGCCTCAGCTCCCAGAGCTGGCCACGGTAGGCTGCTCTTCTCTGTCTCCTTCTTTGACACAGCACCACTAAAAAAACTTCTGCTTTTAACACAGGTCATGTCTGTAGGAGACAGCTGTGCTCAAAAAGCTGCTCTGCCATAGCTATGGCTTTAAAGGCTCTTTAATATAGGCAACAATAATATAATATAGGCAACAATAATTCTGTCTAATAACAGTCTAATACTGACTTTTCTGATTACTGCTGTAAGTACTGTTTTTGGGTGGAAGCTGTATCTCAGTGTGCCTCTTGGATGTCTCTGTTTTCACTTGAAGGTCAATTCAAAGTGAACATTATGCACTTGAAGGTCAATTCAAAGTGAACATTATGCTTGTGAAAGTGCTAGAGGAACAGCTCTAGGAAGCAAAATCCTTTTTAAAATTTTTTTCCTTAACTGTGTTGTGAACAGTGATGTCATGTAATCCAGACTGTTTTGTTCAAATGTCTTAACTCCACTTCCAGTTTGTTAAAGGTTTTACATACTATTCATTCCTTCGAAGACCACTTCCCTCAAAAGTTTGATGTTAATTAAAAATCTGGTGTCATTTTAGCAAGTAGTCACTGGTCCATTTAATATGACCTACCACTGACAATTTATAGACTGCAAAGAGTAAATAATTGGCCAGTAAGGAGTTTCATTTCAAAAACAAAATGAAAAATGTTTTAGAAGTTTTCTTCCAATCAGTATTGCAGAGCTTGACAAAATCAGAAATCTCAGAGTACACACTGCATGAAACTCTAGACTGGTCCCTAGAAGCATATATATGATTTTGGTGAAGCAGCAGTGTGTGACTACGAACTGCTTATAAATGCAAATACTTTCATGACCATTTTAGGTAGCCCAGCTCCAAGTATAACTTGATGTGCGACAGTCGCTTGGTTTGCAGTCTAGACAACACTGTCAGCCTTGAAAATTTATTGCTGAACACTGTCACAAAAATGTGCCAAAGTAAAATTTGCATAAAGGTTATACTATAATGGCCTGGCAATCATCCCATCCTGTTCTGAACTTGTTTTAAATACTTTTCACATTGTTTGAAATACATCATACTTCAGTCCAAACATAAAGGAAGTCTGTGGGAAAGCATTCTTTAGCTTCCCAGATGGAGATAATATTTATGATACATATTTTTGTGAGAGTAACAGAGAAAATTCGTGGTCATGTAACCACAATAATAGGAGTGCTTTATGATCACCACTTTCTACTAATTACCATAGATAACACACATCATTTAAAAAATGTAAATCCAACTCTTTCAGTCCATTTATATTTTTGTACCACATTTTCATTATTAAATGGTAAATTTAGAAAGCAAGCTTTCAATGCAGAAAAGAGAAACAAATATCCATGACAGCCAAGAAGGTTTCATTTTTTTTTGAAAGAGATCCTACTATTTGTTTTGCTTCACTTGCATCTCTTGCCAGATTCTCCCCAATGCCTTCAAAACCATGACCGTTTAATAGCAATGTGCAAATGCAGCAAATTCCTTGTGGTGAAGCAACTGTGGATTTCAGTAATAATTGCCCACTGTACTAACACTACAGCCTGTAGCTCTGAGTTATGGGTACGATTTAACCTTTTAAAAAGCTGTTGTGGCTTAAGATGTCTCATCAATTTTTGATGGAGTTCATATTCACATTATGAGTTTGGACAAAGAGATCCATGTTCTTCTCTAAAACCTTTAGAAAGTTTGAGAATCTTTAAAAAAACCTGTATAAAGTTTGAAAATTGTAAGAGATTCAGAAATGGGACAAAAACAAATCCAAATTTCACACTGGATAAAAAAGATTTCCACTGTTTGAAAGATCATCCTTAAAAAAAGACTATCATATTTCCAATATTTGCATTTGCCATTGTCCTTTACAAGACTAAGAAAGTAATTTTCTACATGTCAAGATTATATTTTTCATCTCTGTATATGAAAATGAAGTTACTCTGGCAAAAGTGCAGGTCTGAATTGTACAGGAAATAAAGTTAGAGAACCATATGACTTGAAAGTAATTTTACTATGATAATACCTCTATAGTAACTAGCTTCTGTAGTCTCTAAAGTTACAAATTACTATAACACTCAAGTTCAGCAAGGCATTTAGGCACACTCTAAGAACACAGAAGTTCCACTGACACCCCCTAATACTTTATTAATGTCTAGATTTAAGCAGCTGGGAGTTGGTCTTCAATGACCATAATGAAGCACAGAAGCCTTGGTCTTCCACAACCATCCAAACAACATTCATTACTGTCCACACTTTCAGAATTTCTAACGATCATTATGATTTTAGAGGGCAGATCTCTTCCCTCATTGTTGGATTCCTCCACCAGAATATTTGCAATATGACTATCTTTCAAAATACCTAATGGGAAAACAAACTGTGAGAAACGACTGCATTTATTTACCATATTTTGCAAAGGAATAATTACCACCAACTTTTAAAACTCTCATCTTCCCCTAACTGACACGTTTGCAGACTGCGTCTCAGAAGAAGGTAAATTTAATTCCTGCTGCAAGATCAGAATACAAAAAAATGCATAATTCCATTTTTAATTAAGATTTCCTGCACATTCCTATTGTTTTTATTCGTGCTTTTATCTTCTATGCTTTTTCTTCTGTGTCGACCTGTCCAAGTTATTGTTGCTGTGCAACCCTAACAAGCCCACATCCTACTACTTATGTAGCAATAGCTCAGACTGGATCCCTACGAAACTAACTTCCAAAAAACAGAAATAACAAAACCACTGTAAAAGTCTTTAAAGCTAAATTAAAAAAAAATTATGTAAAAAGAATGAATCATTAAATTATCACAATTCAAAAAAGACAAAATTGAGGCAAAGAGAGATTAGGACTTCGAAAAGACATACTGGTGACAGGGCTGGAAACTCTGGTATACTAACATCAATAAAGTAAGAAAACTATCTACACTGATATAATTGTTTACAGCAAGCTCATATTACTTTTAAGTGCTCAGCTGAGAAGGATCATGCAAAGTGGATGGAAGAAATGACACAGAAAGAGCTGCAAAGAAACAATTTCAGTAAAACAGGTACCTCATGGGTTTTTTGTGAAGCTTTCCTATTACCTCTCCCAGGTACCTTAGTATGAGCCAGCAAGCAAAGCTCTGTAAGTTTCCTGTGAAATTAATTTACATGGTGATACAAATGGAAGTTTCTGAAAGACCCTAACTCTCTAACTTGCCCTAAAAATCATAGTCTTAGTGTTGTGAAACAAAATTTAATTCCAACTGTAATGTAAGAGAGTCAGCCTTTACATCTCATGGACATGTATAATACTCAAAAAGCAAACATGGATGGAAAAGTGTGAATTCAAGTAAGTAATTTTTTTCCATCTCACATTAGTATAATTATAATTGTTGAAATAAACAAATAAAATTTATTGCAACAGTACCGGAAATGTAAAACCACGTTTTGAAAACTCACAGCTTTCCTGTGGGGAAAAGGCACTGTTCCAAAGACACGTGTCATCCCAGGTAACCTTCTACCCATGTTTCTTTTGACATTTACTGCCAGTCTTCTGATAATCTTATTCTTAAATTAATTTTCATTTTATTGACACTGGCAGCTACTGTTATGCTGACATTAGCTGCGTCCTTAAGCATCCTTTGCAGATCACACAGTATTTGATCTAAAAATCTGGATTAAAGTAGTAGCAATAATAATGATCATTAGGAATAGCCCTGACTGTTACGTTCTTTGGTCTTGCAGGAATGACTTTGAGATAACATCAACTGTTTGAAACTGGAAAGCTTCTAAGCAGACCACCATGAGGAATTAGACTGTCCTGTAGGAGAGAGATGAACAGTCACAGCTGTTTCTGTAGCTGTTTTCTTCCCATTTATATTGAATGATCTCTAGGAATAAAATCTAAGAGGGAGGGATGGTGAAGAACAATGAAATATAGAGAACAAGCCAAAATTTGTTTTGTAAGTGGAGTTTGTTGATGTTTCACTTTTTTTTTAACTTCGTGAGTTTTTACTCACACTATTTAGAGCCACACTTTACAATGTTGACTTTCTACTTCTTTACTGATTCATCATTTAAAAGAGCTGTCTGAGCCTTGTTTTAAAAATTGCATTTACAAAATGCTGATTATCATTGGCTGCAACAGCACAGCTGTGATTGTGTTTGGGAAGAGAGTGGGGAGAACTTACTGTGAAACTATATGCCTCAACCCACCTTTTTATGCTGGTGCTGAATAAAGTAGTTCCTTTTTGTTTTGAAAAAGTACTGAAATTAATTTGTTAGAGTTCTGCTGCATTTGTGCACCTTCTCAATATGCCCCAGCAGGGATTCTCCTGTCTTTGCCTAAGCTTGATGAGATGAGCAGCTTGGAGAAAACATAAAATGGAGCACATGCAAAAATTTGACAGATTCTGTATGAGATAATGGCCATATTCTTCCATTCAAAAATCAGTGCATAATAATTAAATAGTCTCCTTTTGTTGGTATTCTCTCAATAGTTGTTGCTCTTCTGGTTTTGTAGAATACTGTTTGCTAAAAACTCCATTGTTTTATACATACAAACATACATGTGAGCCATTTTGATACCCCAAGCATTACAGTTTTCTCTTTAGTTCCAAAGATTATTCCATGTACAATTGTCAAGTGAAGTGACTATTTTAAAATCTGAATTTATTTAACCCAGGAAAGCAATACAGAAGGGTCTAGTTGGTGTATCCACATATAGTTAATCCATTTATGTTTCTGCTAGTCTGAATGATTAATAACCGTAAACTTCATGTTGTGGATGTACTGAATTGATTATCAGTCAACACAAAACCAGGAAAGCTTGATTATTGTGTATTTTTCAATTAGACCTAATATCATTAGCTTCTCACAATTAAATTCAGGTCCTTCCTATTTCCGAGCCGTAGGAAGTCTTTCTGAGAATGCAAAGGAAAATAGGGTGCTGTGCACCGACCGTTTGAACCTTGGTGACTTGAGGGAGCAAAGAATGCTGCAACAGCTGGATATGTTTGCAAAAAGCATCTTCAGTGTCAGAACATCCATCATGACTGAAGCAATTTACTGCAATGGAGTTAGTGCTGGTCAAAGATGCTAAACTTTAAGCCCTTAAGCCCTCGAACCCGCATCCGTCTGCAGAGCAAGCATATCAGATCTGCACTGCCTCTCACCTCAGCTCCAGTTTGAAGACAGCTGATCTAAAGATAAGAGGTAAGGTCATGCTCTATTGCCACAATTAAAAACAGTTTAAAATATGTTAACAAGGAACAGATTTGCAAAAGAATTTAGTACCAGCAAGAGCAGAAGGGTGTCTACTCAAAGGTCCCAAGTTTTAACTGTCATGAAAGCGCCTGAAGATCAGCACCTTTCTATGATCACCTAAGGTTCTACCTCAAGGTCTGAGTGCCCAAATACCTTTAGCAATTCATCTCCATGTGCCTTTTCCCATATTCTGACCTTTATAGGCACATGATTATGTGCAACTAGAATTGACACTGAGCATTAATCAGACAGTGGTGTGTTTTAGGCCTTAACTGCACTGTTTGAACTGCTGACCTTGAGAGAAAAGGTTTTATATACCATTCCCAATCCCTTAAGTCTTCCTGTCACTGCAAAGCAAATACTTGGCTTTTATGGATGGATTCAGTTTCAAGTCTGCAGTTTTTCTAATGTTTTCTTAAAATTACAAAAGTGGCTTTCAGGGGAAGTTTGTAAACATAGGCACATTTTTTCATTGCACACTATTACCAACACAGACAGGCTTTTGTAAAATAGTGCATGGTTAGATACAAGCGATAAAATCCCTTATGCAGGAATGTTGTTTGTAGAAGTGTCCTGTGAGCTTAGAGATAAATAATACCACAAACAATTGCAGATCATATCTTTTCCCTTTTTGCCATTCATGTTACAGTGGTTGGCAAAGATTCCTTCAAGCAAAGAATGAGGTCTCCTTCAGGTTTACAGACTCCAACCCCTTTAAACTGCACACAACTTTGCAGTTTCTGCAGCTATGTAATGCTCAAACTTCCTTGGAGAAACTTCTTGTTTAGCCCTTTTTATGCTCATCTCATTTCTTAGTTTTTCTCACCATTAGTCTCAGTGGAATTTTTATAGTCTGTCTTTTAAAATATTTAATGGCACAAACACAAATCATACATACATTCTCAAATATTATTCCCATGAGTGTACATTTAAAAGATGAGTATGTGACCTCAAAACAAGATCCAAGGAGATACATGGAAATTAGCATCAAATCAAAGCTATTAAAAATATAGCGTGCTGCATCTTGCTAATAATATGAAATGTGCACATCAATATCAATAACTATACCTAAAAAAATGGAAAATTTGATGCCAAAGTAAAGCAGCTGAGAAATGGTTATAATAGTCAATTAGTTCTCAACTACGATGTCCATTCAGTTAACTTTCTTTTTTTAAACTTGAACCAATTTCATTAGCATTTCTGGTACCGGTAGTCACATTTTTGTTTCTTAGTTGTAAATCTGAGATATTCTTACTGCAAGGTAGTTGAATGATTACTTCATTAACTATGATTGCATGAACTACCAACGGAAGACTGGCTTTGAATCTTTGGCAAAAATTGCTTACAGCTTCTAACAATGTTAATCTAGTGTTACTATTTCCAAAGGGTCTACCGTGGCCAAAGCAGTGGCCAGTAGCTCAGGATGCTGTGTGGGCATAGAGTACTTCAGATATGTGAATTTGTGCTTTAGTGAAACAGCTACTGAGGCACTGTAGCTGACAGATGAAACCCACACAATTAAAAGAAACCAGATGTAAAAAAAAAAAACAAACCAGACAAAAGAAGCTGGATGATGTCAAATACAAAAAGGCAGAGAGAAGTAAACAATTACAAATTGGTTATTAGCTAGAATAAGCAGCATAGCTGGGAAAGCCAGACTTTAAGATGAATTCTGTAGTGCCACAATCAGCACATCTCCTTCAATTAAAGCCAATGGGAGTTTTATTGCCAAAGAATCCCTCCATTAAAATTTTGTAATGATACCCTTCCTTACTCGGTGAAGAGACCGAAACTCTCTGGTTGCTTTAAAATTACAAATATTGTTTCAGACTCAGCAATACTTGTTTTTGCAAGAACATATGCTCGTGAGGCTAAGCTAAAACCGAAGAACTACTGCAAAATATTTCCACTCCTTTTTTTCTCTTTTAAAATCTTGCACTTTTTCTTTGTACTCTCTTTTCAATAAGGCTTCCCCTGCACACAATCTGTGTTCCTAAGAGGAAATAGATAATGATAGTAGCAGAAAACAAAAAATAAAACCAAACCCATAGAATACATGATCTCATTCATCCTTGAGCAACATATATGAACTGTATAAAATAATATATATAAAGTGAATATAAGGTACCATCCAAATTCATAGCTCAGCCATTTTCAGACCTTAAAAAAAGCTCCTAAAATTTAGTTGTTGAATAGACATATTTGTCTTGAAAATGTTTGAACCTGATAAATCAGGTTCAAAAAAACAATCACTTTTTTTCTCCAGTGAATTAGGCACAGTATCAGCATCATCAGAAACTGGGGGAAAATATCTGGAAAAAAATCTCTGCAATCTGCAAGCATCCTACCTTTCTTTTGCGCAGTTTCACATGATTGTCTGAATATTCGTGTGTGGTCAAATGATTCCTTACATGTAGACACTGAATGTCTTCTGCTGAACTGACATTTGAAAGGCATTTGTTTTCAGGGGCCACTTGAGGTTCTGTGAAACCACTTTCATCCAGACCATTTTCCACTGCTGGGATGCAAGAGCAAGGAGAAGATTGCATAAGGCAGTTGCTGGGTTCCACTGTTGTACAGAGCTGTCCATCACTACTGGTGTATGATTCAGAAGAAATCCCACTCTCCACCACATTGCACTCAGACTTTCCAAGCCCATCTTTGAAAGCATCAGATTTCCGGCGCTGTTGTGCAATTACAGCAGTATGAAGCAGCTGCTTCCCAGACATAATAACTTCTTTCACATTTGGAGGATTGATACAATTTTCTTTCTCTACATCTACTACTTCATTTAAGACTTCATAATTACAAAGCTCCAGGCTTTGGCCAACACTGCCACAAACATCTTCTTTTTTCATCTCTTCTTTAGGAACTGTGTCATAGCCAGCTTCCTCACTTATATCTCCACTTATTCCAGATGATTCAGCTGCTTTGTTACCCTCTGTTATTGGCACCATTTTTGTTAAGGAGCCTGCTCCATTAAAGCTGTGCCCTTCATCTTTGGGTTCACTTCCTACAACAGCGATGTGGTAATTAACACTATCCAGGTTGAGTGCAGAATAGTCATCATCATCATCAGACACATGGACTAGAGTTTCTGTGCTGGCCTCCAAAAAATGTTCCTCATCCTCATGGTTATCATTTTCATCCACCTCCTTTGAAACATTTTCCAGCTGCTTTTCAGGGAAGCCAGTCACCTCTCCACTATAGCAGCACTCTGGAAATGAAGCACATTTTTCTTTCTGGTCCACGCTCAAAACCTCATCTTTTTCCATACTTGTCTGCAAGTTATCAGCTACAAGTCCGTGACGACATGCTGTATTATACTCCACAGACTCCGAAGCCAATCCCATCCACTGGGTCACATGCTCTTCCCAGCTTTTCTTTCTGATTGCTAGAGACATGTCATAACAGTTCAGCAGCAGACTGTAATGTACCTTCCACAGAGGACCAGAGGAGATGTCATAGCTGCTGTGCACTGCTCCAAAGGGAGAGAGGGTTTCATCATTTTAACATCTGCAACAAATAAAAAAGACTGTGTTATTGAATCAACTCCAAATAAAAAAAAAGAAAGGGAAGGAACAGTTTAAACAAAAGTGTAAAACAAGATAAGACTGTGGGACCAGAAGGACAGGAATTTAAAAGACTGTTTTGTTTAAAGTTTTAATACTTTTCATACAAAACTTGACGGCACTCATAATTCAGTATAACATTTTTTTCTGATTACTTTCCAATATCAAGTAAACAAAAATGGTATAAACAGGCACATGGACAAAAAGTAGCTTCAGAGCGAAAACTTTACAACAAGCTTCTCTGAACTGTGTCTCTCATAAGGTAATAATTTCAATGTGTATGAATGACATGTTTTGCATTCAGAGTTACTTTACTTCTTCCTCATCTACAGATACCTGGGGAGAGCAGAATTCTGGCTGTTTCCCAAAGAGGTAGAGCACAACTTGAGGGTTTTTCCAAATTCACCAAATGTATAAACTACTTGTCTTCTGAATATCTTTGGCCCATTCAGTGGCTCTTATTTTTATTGTTACTATTCATTCTCTTCAGCCCAAGTTGTAATTACAAGTGTTACATGAAACTGCAGAGTAAATCAGTTATTGTGTAGTAATAAAAAAAAAAAAAATAGAATCATAGATAAGATTGGGTTCGAAGGGGCCTTTAAAGGTCATGTAGTCCTATCCCCTAAAATACAACAGTAGGAAAATGAATTTAAGCCTTTTGTGTATTTCCTCATTCAACTACATTACAAAACCTGAACCCTGCCATATATCCCTCTTGCTGAATATATTCATGGTCTCCTAGTGTAAGGCATGGAGAAAACTCTTATTTAGGACAGGGCTCTCCAGGCAGGTAGCTTGTGAGCCAGCATGGTTGGCTGTAGCTTTGCTGCTCACCTGGACTGCCTGGCCTTGCCAGAGGCCACTGACCCTGCTTGGGTTTCTATGTGGGGAATTTTCACTGACTGCTGCATTTGGCATTCTGGATGACGGTGCTTGAGAAACATTAATCTTTTGTCATTGCATGTGTATATTAGTACAAACCGTATATCTCATATTAATTTATGAATTATAAAACAAAATTAACAAGTTCATTGTCAAAGAAGAAAACAAAATTTCTGGCTTATAAAACGTTGTAAGTTCAAGGAGCAGACACTTATACTTTTCACTCCCTACATAAGAACTGTCAGCACTTAGCATGGATCTGGTTATTGATTTCAGCAATAAAGAAGATTAAGTAGTGAGTTTGTTCTGGGTCATTTCAGTCTACTAAGGCAAATTCTGATTGCCCACCAGGCCACAAAGCTGCCTTGACAAATCACATGCCTGAAGGTATGAAAGTATTCATCTTGAAAGAAATGCAGAATTATGCCTGGGCAACTGAATCTCCATAAATTATGTCTTGACAAACTGACTTTCAGGATAGACTTGTACACAGTCCTAGACCTTCAACTTTCTTTTAGGAATGGCAAGCTTCATTTCACATTCACATTTTCCACCTCTGTGGAGACTCTGCTTAAAAAGAACATATATTCATAGAGTATATGAAATTCCATGCACAAGTCATTAGTGTGTGGGAGGCTGAGCAAAATGGAAAATAACACACAGAGCCAGGCCAAAAAATTATCTGCTTTCAGAGGCAAATTTTAGTAGTAAAAAGTTAATACAATTTTTTAATTCTCTCTTGAACCCTAAATACTAAAATTTAAAGTCAAACTATTGTATAAATTTGCAGCACTTTCTTATTTTGATTTCATTTTTATTCCTAAGTGTGTGTAGTCCAAAATTACCAGAGTGGAAAATCAATAATGATAATACTTTTAACTTCTGTTGCACCTTTTCCCAATGAACACTAAAGCTCTTCAAATCAATTAAATTAATTTTATGTCCCCTATTGTGTTTTATTTTAATCTCTGAAAAGAGACATGTTTACAAGAAGGAGCTCAATGATTTTTACTGTCCTCCATGAGCAATGTTTGGAGTTGCACCTGGGTGCAACTCATTTGCAGCTTCCCTCTTCCCCCTACTAGAACACAACCCTCATCCATTTTAGAGAAAATTAAACATGGTTGCTACAGCCATATAGGGAAATTTCTGACAAAAATCAAAAATATACTAGAAATGTTAAGGGTAAAAAGCTAAAAAATGCAACTTCCTAATGAACCACGCATTCACTTACCTAATATTTAGGCCGCTCTTAATGTGCAGAAGGCAGCCTCTCAGAGAGTTAATGGGTGTGTGTTAATCTTGCTGCTGCTAAATGCAGTTACAGAAAGGGGAGAACAAATCTGTCACTGTTTTTCATTTTTTGGATGTGGTGAGTTATATTTCATGGGGGATGAAAAACAAATAAATTTTACTTTAGGAACCTTTCTGTTTTACTTGCATTATCACTAGTTTGGCTGCCTTATAAACTGCAGAAAAATTTTTAAACAGATATATATGACAAGGGCACTTTTATTGCTCTCTAACAAATGAATGTATGTTAGCATTAAATATGAAAATCTACTGTACATATGCCACCTCCCCAGGCAGCTTCATCAGCAGTTCCTGAAATCCCCTCATTCCCATGGCGCACGAAGGAGCTCAGTTTGGCGACAGCATACTTTTCTTCTGCTCCCTCTCCACTCCTCAAAGACTGTGTTAAACAATTCAGCTTAGAAATTATTTTCCTGCTCTAGTTGCTTGATGCTGGAGGGCTGACAAGAAACTTTCTTTCTGTTGCGCTGACCCAGCATTCTGGTGGGCTGTGGCCACCCAATGCCCATCAAGCCCTAGCCATCCAACGGTGGGAACAACAGGAGGCTGAGGACCGCCCTGAGGGCGGATCAGAGGGCGGCACCAAAGTCTAAGATCACCGCCTCCCTCTAGAAAGTTCCCCCCAGTTCGATGCCCCATTGGTAACCCAATCTAGCTCCCACCTCCGTATTATTCCTATTGGTTGTTGTTCTTATTGTTCCACCCCTTCTGCTGTATCCCATTGGTTGTTCCCCTTCTCTCCGCCCCTGTTTCCTTAAGGATAAGAATCCTGGACTCTTCCATTTCCCCCGTCTTTTGTCCCTGGACCCACCACCAGTAAAGCTGGCTGGAAACCACACAAGAGACCCCTTCTGTTCCTTCGCTTCGGGAGATGCTAGAGAGAAAGATCCGTGGTCTTGCCTGTGCCACCTGCCTCGGGCTGGCATTGCCGCAGCAACCACAGCAGCTGCCCTGCTTTCTAACACACGTCTGCAGGAAGGACTCTGTGCCCCCTTGCCCGTGGGTGGCCAACAGCGTCATCTTTCTTTTCTACCTCTTTACTGAGGACAATGTATTTCCTTTCACTCACATGCAAGCGTGTAAGCTGTGCCTTTGAGGGTTCATGGCTCCAGACCTCTGAAAGAGATTCTCTGCCAGAGAACAAAGTGCACCGCCACTTTGCAGAAGAAAGTGTTCCTGTCTTGATCACTGCTTTTCTGCTATTGCTGCTTGATTTTTCCTTGACGTGCAGCATCTTTTATCCTTTGAGAAATGCCCCTCTCAAGTCCATTGTACTTTTGCCCAAGGGAAGAACCATCCCTCTTTCTCACTTTCTATTCTTGCCATTCCACAACTAGAAACCTTTACATCTGATTTCTGAAGAATTTTAAGACAGCCAGATGAACCAATATCAGCCTGTTGAAATGTTTTGCAGAATGAAAAAACCTTTTCTCCTGATCAAAACTTCTATTGATATGATACTGGCCGCTCAGCTGTTGCCATAATTCAGACTTATATTTTGTTTTACTTTTCAATAGCACTAAGTTTGGTACTGATTAGTACTATTGACTTTCTGAATAATAAAAGTTTGAAACAAAAATACGAAGGATAAAAATTTTTCTGGGCAAAATGTCTTGATCCTGGGTTTGAATTACGGAATATTGGCAACAGTGACCCAACAGGCAATTCTTGACCTATAGAAAATGAAACTGAGCAGTGGGTTCTCACACTGAAGCGGAAACCCATTCAAGAACCCTCTATGATGCTTCACATAGTTTACAAAACTAGATGCCATTTTAGATGGATTTTGTAATAATTTACTGCCTACTTTCTTTCACTGTAAAATATAATGCTAATGAAAAGTAGGGCAAACCTTTATGTTAGTTTATTTTTGGAAGTTTTGTGTCTAGTCTCACAGAAATGAGTTACTTTACAACTGATAAAGCATAAAATGATGATGAACTGGTAGGCTCTCTTATAATTAGGTTGTCTAACATTTTCGTCAATTAGGATTCCTGTGATTTTTTTCTGAAAAACTCAAACTGTTTGCAGTAGGCTTTTACAATTCAGAGAATTTTCTTTTATCTCATGAAATTCCATTTATTTCTTTATCTCATGAAATTCCATTCTGATTTGACCATGCTACACATTTTTGATAACCTTGTACCTTCTCTTGCTTCCCTCCTCAAGCAAAAATGCTAGTCTACAAGAACTACCCTTACACTGACCCAGTACTCTGATTGACACCTGTGAAAGCTGTGAAAGCTGCAGCAGGAAGAACTAAGTCTTGGAGACAGAGTGAGAATGGGAAGGGAAGGAAGGATGCTTACTGGAATATCTGGAACTGTGGCTACCCAGAGCTGCCAGAGCAGCTTCCCTTCTGGGGCTAATCCCAGGTAAAAGAGTGTGGAGGCAGAAGCACACAACTAGGGCTCTGGTCCTACATCCTTTCCCTCAGCCTTTCAGGGCACAGGAGTGGATCCCTGTTTTTCCGGGAGTGGAAGAAAGAGATAAGGAGAGAAACATGGGGCCATGCAGCAATAGTAGCCACCACACAAGCTGAGGAAGTGAACCGCAAGCCATTGGGTGGAAGGGCTACGGCAAAAGTAGGCCTAAGTAGGGCACCACTGTGCAGGACACTTGGTGGCATCCCTGTATGGCCAAAGCAAGCGCTGGCAGTGACCCAGGTGTGACATCCCTGCTGCCTCCACCACTTCTTCCTTACTGACAATTCATTGCACCATATGCGACCTCCATGCTGCGATAAATAGAAAAGCTTTGGAAGGGGGAAAGTTGCAGAGAACATAGGACAGTTTATGAAGTCTGTGGCAGGACAGTTTCTGAGAGGGCAACCCAGGCAGTACAGCCCCACCATCATGCCAGCAGAATTAAGCTTTTGCTAATGTTTTACATGGGATGCAAATCTTTTCTTAAAAAAAATAAAAAGGCAAAGCATTAGCTTATGAACGTAAACAAAGATGAAAGACTTTCACTACATTTTTTACATAGCAGGAATATGTAAGCAATGGAGATCAAGCAGAAATATTTATTTTGTTATCATTATTTTATCTTCATTGGTCTGTGACCCCAGTCAGCAAACTTTGTTTAAGGAAGTCTAAGTGAACAGGGTCTGTTTCCTATAAACTCATCTCACATCTTCCTGGTCTGGCTTGCATACAGTTCTTTCAGTAACTGCATACCAATCTCTGAGACAGAATTTTGTTTACAAATAATTTGAGATAAAACATAAGCCTCTAGGTTTTCACTCAGATATTTATTTTAAAAGATCTCCTGTTTTTAAAATGCAATCTTTCATTTTCTTATTTTCTGGATATAGACCACCTTTTGGAGTTCACTGAAGTGGTGGCTCACCTTGTCTGCAGTTTCTATATAAGGAGCATTTGTAGTGCAGGGTTTTAGACCATGCTAAACCCCGCTGTCCTAGAGCAGAAATATAAGGATTGTTTGTTGTGGGGAATTAATCTAGTGAATACCAGCTGCAGTTTTTCCTGATTTCATTAGTATGTAAAATCAAATGCTAAAACCTGTTTGAACTAATAATTATTTTAAAAATATTTACAACTTTGTTTTAAAAATCAGAAAAAGCATAGTACTCTTAAGACAAGTATGTCTTCAAAATGAAATAATAAAACAATTTAAATCTTTTATGTAACTTTTAATGGTCAGATTTGCATGGGTATGCATGTGATGCACTTATAAAAATGTGAACACAGACTAGTAACATGGATGTTGCTGATTTTTGTACAGATAAGCACAAACACATCCCAATAGTGTCCTTTCATGGGATACTTGGCTTTTTCTCTGATGAAATCTTACTGTTGGTTTCCAGCCATGAATCAGTGGACAGAAATAGAGGCAAATAGTATTAAGTGCAGCATTCAAACATTCCTTCCACAATACCCTACCATACAGGATTTTAAAATTGCTGCCCAGCTCTAGATCAAACGCCAGACAACTGCTAACACCCCCCTGATAATTTTGAGGAACCGACAGATTCCAAGGCAAGAAAATAAAGTGATCAGGAACCAAATGTTAGAATTGCATAACAGTACTCAAATGAAATATTACTGAACTTGTAACCCTGAAAGGTATCCAAGTTACCCTCGTTGCACACAGGGGCAAAAGGGGAGACACATGCAGAGAGGGCAGATCTGGGGAACTGCAAGAGGGATTTTCTTCCAAACCAACAGCAAATGCCTCTGGGGTCAGAGATGGGCTTTACTTGAGGGAGACCACAGAGCAAGAAAGGATTCTGAGCAGGGTGCGGGGTAGATGTGGGAAGTACAGCTTTTCTAGGATAGGAGACTTCTCCCAATCTTTTTCTCTCTGATCATAAAAAGGAATCCAAAGCAGAGGGATTTTTGGCCCTCAGATCCCCATCTCTCTACTAGGCCTCATGAGTGGTATCTCCACAGAGTTGAGAGGGTGGGAGAAACTGGGGGAATTGCTCTGCACACTTAACCTTGGGATGCTGTGAGCAATGACTGGATGCAACAAAAGCTGGTTTAAGATCAAATCAAAAAAAACCAAAAAAACCACTACTTGGTCATGAACTACATACTTGCAAATCTGATTTCCATATGCAGTTAATTGGCTAAAAAATTTAATTAATAATGAAAGTAAAAATTGAAAAAACCAGAAACTAAACAGAAAATCAGAAGAGAATATGTGATTGATTTATTTTTATATAAAGAGGGAGATTATTAATAGTTTTGTGAAGGTGGGTATTAAAACCTCTGTTTTTTATATTATTCAGAACAAGAAAAGTAGTGAAATGATGAAATTTTTTAATTTCTCCAAATTCCAATGGAGAACTAGGAGATGAAATTGCATGTGAAACTCTGTTTCATAAAATGGTGTGCAGTGATTTAAAAAAATACTTTTAATTATAAATGCATATTAAAAGACTATTATATCTTTTACCAATCAGGAAAACAAACTCAAAACTAAGTCACTGTGGTCGTTAATCTGCAACTGAATTTCAAGTTCAGTGAAAATTAGAAAATATGTAGCAAAATAGGCAAAAGAGAGGCTGAGCATACAGTGGCATAATAAAAAATATTTTCTGAATTCTCATAATGCAATGAACTGAAAACTACATGCAATTATGGTAATTTCATCTCAGAAAGAGAAATAAAGTAGGAAAACTTACAGCAAAGAACAATAGAAAGGATTAAAAGTGTGGTATAGCTTCTGTCTGAAGAGCCATGAAATACATGAATGTTTCCTGTCTGGGAAAGAGAGGATTTAGAGCCATTTAAAAATCAATAGTATCATGAAGAAGGAGAACATTTATTCATTTTGCCTCATACTACAGGAATTTGCAGAACTCCAAAGTGGAAACAGAAAGCAGAAATATTAAAACAGAACCAAGATTTTTTTTTCTCTTGTGCATGTAAGTAAAGAGAAGCTATAATGTATAGTAAATATAAACATACTGCAAACAGTTTGTTATTTCTGATATAAGAAATACCACACAAGAAGTTAATCAAGCCACGTACCTGAAACCATTCTTATGACTTGATAAGGAGTTGCTCTTTCCTTCAGGCATCAGTTTCATTATCCCTTTAGCAAACTATTTTCTTCTCTTCTTTAAGGATTCTGACATATGTCATATATGCTCATTATAGTTTACTGGCAGTGGAAAGGCCTAATACACTTAAAGTTGTTAACATCCTTGCTTTGGAAGATATTTAACATGTTACAAGAACTGTGATATTGTCCAGCAGTGTTATAAGCTCTCAATACATTAGACACCAAAAATATAAAGTCAAGTTGGAAAGTTGTTCATTCACAGACTTCAAAAGTCTTGGGTTTTTGGTAAAATATTATTGGCTTCTAAGATATGAGCCCAAACTTTGTCAGTATGTCTTAATATATAGCTAGAAAACATAAACCATCATGGAGATATTTTCCTTTTTTTTTTCCCTTTTCCTCAAAAATCTTTTCTTTTCCTCAAAAAGCAGCTGCATTACCAGAGCTCATCATCATGCAACAAAGAGCTTTTACTTGTAGCCAATGTGTGATTACAGTGGGTTTTAGCTTGGTTGTATTTGTATTTGGTTCATGTCCAGTGCTGAGCCCAAGATTAGCCAAGGATCTTCCTCAGGGATAAGAGAGGGGAAATGACTGGATCCAAACTGATCCACAGTTTTCCAGGCTTACTAAAGATCTATATAGTTTACACCCAATTTAATTTTCAAATCAAAACCAATTAAACACAACATTTAAAATACTCAACTTCATGTTTCTGTCCTATTTTGAATAGTCAATGAAAGAGTGGAATACTATTTTCTCAAGTATTTATAGCACAATGATACCACTTTAATTTTGTTAGTGACATTTTAATACATTAATAATCAGCATTTAAGTTTTCTTTAGCAGTTGTGAACATCCATGTCCTTCACCACAGTGTCATTCCAAAGCAACAACAGCCATCAGATTTATAACTGCCCACTAGAAAGTAAAAAGGTTTTAAGGCAAAAAATAACTTCTAGTATAGACTTTTAAAGAAGAGTATTAGTGTGAAAGTTATTATAGATACTGTCTTGATTCCTTAATATAAATTTCTTGTTTATTTGTAATACAGGTAATCTAAGGAGTAAAGATCCTGTTCTTTTTCCATAGGAGGTCTATGTGGAAAATTCATTGCTCTTCTAGTCCTCCCCCCAAACGATTTTGGCTCTCCATTCCAGAGAATAGAAAAGATAGCATAATTCATAGATTCCTTACAGCTCCTTTCTCCCTGGTTTAACTGGGACCATCTTGAAAAGACATGAAATGAGAAAAGGTCATCCCATGGGATATGGCAACCCAGAAAACTGTGGCTGTTATTTTTGGTCCTGAATTAGGGGAATGTTTTTCCACAAATATTTTCCCCTTTCCCCCAAATAGAAGACATTTCATCTTCTAGCCAACTCTTCTGAAAAACTAATCTTTTAGCTACAGGAGGTCTTATTGAAAACAATATAAATTAACCAGATTGTATTCCTGTTGCCTTTTAGATTTAAGGTTCTAATATGGTGTTTCTATTTAAAAAAAAAAAAGTTGCTGGTGCTCATTATAGCCATGAACTATGAAATATCTGTAGTATGAGGACAATAACTTTTGGCAACCAGCCTCCTTACTGAATAGTAGGTGGCCTGTTTTCATTCCTGGTGTAGACATGACTAAAAAATACTTTTGATATTATTGTGCCTATACTTCGTCCATAAAGAGCTGAAAATTATTTTCTCCCATTGAGAAAGACAAATATTTTATCACTGAGAGTCTACAGAGAATGACTACTGAGAGGACTGTGCTTTTTGGTGGCAATGAACCATTAGCAGAATCATTTGGCATCCCAGTTTGTTGCACCTGTAAAAAAGTACTGAGAGCAAACTGAGCAAGTATTTCTGGAATGTAGCTGAAGATGTGAAAAGCAAAAATTATTCAAAATGGCAGCTGTAGCACTATTTCTTTGAAACTAGAGAGAGAAATAACATATAATGTACACTGAATGCTTTGTAAATGCTCTGGAGGACCTCATTAAATCCACTTTCTTCAAGGAAGAGAATGTAAAAATTTAATTTATCCTCCAGGTTAGTGAAATTGGGAGGAAAAGAGTGTGCAGTCAAATCTAACCCTGAAATTGACTATTTTTCATTGTAATTTTCTTATTTTGGAATTCAGGAAATCTGTCTGTCAAAGGACTTTTACAGAGTGTGTGTATCTCACCTCTATATCTCCTTTCTCTCTGCCTCTCATAGGCATAATGTGAATATGACTGCTATAGTCAATAGACATTCTCCACAGTATTTTCCAGAGTGCCTCAATTCCAAAGTCATCAGCTGGTCTCCAAATTTTATAATGATACTCTCCTACTCAGCATCCGTTGCCTGCCTGGAAAGATACGCTCAGCCCTGGAAATTACTGTTTCTGAGTACATAACTACAGGAAAAATAAAACAAATGACTTGTAAGCTCACGTGGAGATTTTCCCTCAATTTTAAAACTAATTTAGATCTAGTTCCTTTACCAGCTACCAATTCTCTCACAACAAGCAGAAGCTTTTTAAAAATCTTTGTATCTAATATGGTATATTGAATTAAGCTGGCAGTGACTCAATGTTTGGAAGTTGTCAGTGACATCTGCATATAGGTATTTGATGATACTAGAGTGTAAAATTGTTTCTGTATATGGAATCCTCAAAGCCCAGGTTTTGCTGTGGAGGATACAACTCTTAGAGACCATCCTTTCAGCAAAAACTTCTCATTTTAGTTGTTACCAAAAGCTATTAACTCTTTCTCATAAAGTAGCTTTAACTGAAGATAAACAATTCAAGCAAAATGAAAAGGGATATCTTCATTTAGCTGCAGACAAAAAAAAATGTGTAATGAATTTAACAGTACAATTTCCAGTGTGTTGAGCCTCTCAGGACTGCTCAGAAGTGGATGGTAAAGTGCTCCAGACTGAAAAAGTGAATCCAAAATAAGTTTTCCTTGCCCATTACATGTCTGTGTCATGTGTCAGAAAATTCTGAGCAGGTCAAAAAAGGTTTGTATTTTGTGATAATGTTAGCAAAGATGCTAATAATACGGTATTAGAGTTATGAATACTCCTTAATAAGGTGCAGTAATACAGCTTTAACAATGTAACCCCAATTGCTTTGGCCCGGTGAATTTGTCACTGGTTCCTCTTGCCCCTTCCATTTTGTCTTTGCTCCCTTAGCAGAACAACACTTTCTAACAATCCTCCATTCTACTCTAGATTTTCCTCACTTCTTAGTCTCATGACATTTATTTCAAACCCACTACTGACTCCCTCTTATCCCAAAATTTTATGTCATAAGACAAACTTTCCACAAGTATCATGATGTTCAACTTGGAACTTCTATTTGTTCTGGCATTAAGGAGTATTTGTAGTAGTTTAGTCCTGTTGTGAAACTCTCACCAATAAGACCTATCTACCCAGAAACTCTAGAACTGATGAAGAGTGAGCAAGAGGGTGGGAGAATCAATAGAGTCAGAGGTAGGAGAATTGTTTATAAAATTTCCTAAAGTTCAAGGGCATTTCATCTAAAGCTAATAGATTTTGACACAGAGTACAATGGAATAACTAACAGGAATTATCACAAATGACTGTAAGAAAAAGAAGAGCCCAGATGACAGTGAAGTAAAGAGTACATCACGAGTGAAATTGGTTTTAATGATACACACAGCCTAAGCCAAACCTTTACATTTGGGTTCAGTGACTGGTGTCCAATACGCCAGAGATAAAATTCTGGGCATTACTAATTTCAACATAAATGATTTTTCTCATTAAAGAGAAACAAGCAACTATGGTAATAGGGGATTTGAAATTATCTACCAACAGACTGTTGTTAGATAAGTAGTACCTGAAAACATCAACAAATATCAATGTTGAAATATGATATAAAACATATTGAAAGTTAATATCAGTAGTTGTTACAATAACACAATGGTCACATATCGTATACATAGGATTTACATGTGAAAATTCTATATCATTTTGGTTCGGGGTATAATTTATGCATATATACACACATATGCATATGCATATGTATATATATACATAATCTATACACAAATATATTAAAAAATACACCTGTTTATCCAGCCAGTCTTAAAGTCCTTACTAAGAATTCACAGTGATCATTATCTTTGGATGACATATTTAACGCCCTAATGGACAAGGACCTGAGCAACTTGCTCTAGTTGACCCACTTTGAGTGACATGTTGGGTCAGAGACCTCCAGAGGCTCTCTCCTAATAGGAAGGAAACCAAGATCTAACACTTCTGGAGATGCTATTTCAGTTGCTCTGGCCCTTATGTTACTCTATTTTTGTCTTTTTGCTTTTTCTTTTGTAAAAAGAACAGAACACCAACAAGGCCCCCCCTACTTTATTTTTTTTCTGGAGACAAACAAACAATAGAAAATGGAACCAGATGAGTAAAAGAAAAAAGGACAATGCTCTAAAATGTATCTTCTTTTTGAGAAAAGAGAAAACCATTTGTAAATTTCTTCCTCCTTCTGCTACTGACCTCCTCAGGGAAGCTTTATAACAGAGAAGATACACTTCAGCAAAAAAATTAATGTTAAGAACAGCAGAAAACTATCATATAAAATGTGCTTTAATACTTCTGACAATCAAGAAAAATAAAAATTAAGTAACTTTTGAGACTTATGAGAAAGCCAAAAGGGAAATCCTTAGATTGTTCCATCACCTAAAGTATAATTTCTAAATTGATTTTAAGCTCAGCAATTTAAAAGAATTACTATAAGCCTTTCCTCTTTGAAAGCTGCACACCCAAGCTGTTGTCTTCACTTTTAATTTTCTTTTAGGAGGGATTGCTTTGTGTTACAGAGGTCTTTGTGGATTAGGCCTAAATATATAAACTTTTTTTCCCCAGTGCTCTGATTATAGAATTTTACATGAAGATCAACAGGTACAAGACTCAAAAGAAAATAAGTTTGCAGGCACATAAATTTATGGTGAAGAAAAGCTATTTGAATAATTCCTATTACATGGATGTAACCTTTTGCATATAATTTTTCTCAAGGCTGCAGACATAAATTCATGACTTCCTTCAAAAGAGTCATTTGATACAACTACTTGGGCTATTTTCCTGTTTCAAATAAAGAATGTTAAGATTTCTGAGGGAACAGAGCGAAGTCAAAAAACTCTAGATGCTCATTTTCCATGTTCATTATTGCCATATATCTATAATGATAATTTTCAGAGGTTCTTTAGACTGTAAGTTTTCTGGGAATCCTTTTACTTGAGCAACTATATATTAAAAAATCAAAACAAGGTTAGCCTAACAGAGAGGTTAGACTAAGTAGAACCAGAAGCTGAACAGTGATTTGTCTCCAGGACTTTTATTTAAACCTTCTAAATCAAAAATGTAGACATCTATCAGTGTTATATTTTCTTACAGTCTATAAGAAACTTCAGAGTTTAATGAGAAAACACTTTCTGGGTTCTATTCTGTTGTCCACCCTGTAGTTCAACTGCCTCAGGTGTCAAGTATTTTCATCTGCAAGTGAGGTCAGATGAGGTCATCACATGCTTTGCAACCCAGAAGGGGTGCTGCAGAAGAGAACTGCTTGATAGGGAATATTTACTTCTGTTTAACTGGAGTAGTCACTAATATGAAATACGTGCACATATACTTGCAGCAGCAACTGTGGGAACACAATGCAGTAAAAGCCACTAAAGCTGAATCCTTTGAGACATCAACGTTCCAGCACAAATTTCACGTGAGTGACAAAATGACTCAGTCAAGTCAAATTCCTCTCAACTTCTCGGTCCCACCACTTACATATCACAGCTCTCCCAGACCAGAACATCTAACTGGAGAAGACTTGTCCATAAGAGAATAAGTGATTGTGGTGTTAAAATTCGCCACAGAATATCCTAAGGAATAATTTACTGCCTATTGATTGTTCCCAGTCCAGTTCAGATGCATTCCCTTCACAACCCAGAGCCAATTCTGACCACCCTGAACAATTTTCTTCCCCCAAATGGCAGTAAAGTGTACAATTCTCAGTCTGTTTCAAAGGAGATCTTTAACCCTATTCTGGAATATCTACTGCTCCTTCACATCCTTTCACACCACAAAGCCATTTCCTTAAACACCAATCATTTTGAAAAATAGTTAAAGCATGGTTAAAAGATTCTTGAAATACAAGAACAGATTACTTCTCTTTAGTTACCTATCTGGCCAATAGCTATATGGAGCCTTACTGATGAACATAAGAAAGAAAGAAAGAAATAAAGAAAGAATTTTTCAGATTACTTATAAGCAACAATTTTCAGGAAGACAAAAAATACTATATAGATTGACATAAAAAATGCTTCTCAAATCCATAACAATTTAATAATTAAATCACAACTTTACATAAAATATTCATGAATTCACGTATCAGTGAAAGATACCGTCCTGATTTTTCTCCCTAAACTCCTTAACAGCAGATTCTTGTTATTTTTATTAGTTATATGTTGACTAGGTTAAGGAAAAACAGAGTAAATCCATACATCCTCCTGAAAATTATAGTCAACTGACATTTACTGAATCTTACTTTACCTCTTCTAAATGCTAGCACAGCACACAGCAATCTGTGTGTTTAATCATATGTTACTAAAAATAAACTAATTTAGCTAAAGCCAACAAATAAACCTCAGAATTTCAGATTTAGAGTGTACACCTCTAAGACCGTATTGTCACTTCTGCTACAAATTTCATCTAGGACTGAGGAAAGGCTAGAGAGGAAGCCCAGCAGAGGTATAACTGATATATCTACCTAAAACAGTCCTCATCATCATTACTGCTGGAATGGAGGGAAAGGAAGGTGGGGAGAGAGAAAAAAACGTAGCCCTAAATGCCCTCCCTGTTGTTATAGGAGGTGAAAAAACAAATTGCTCACACATCTAACTTTCTATTTAATGTACATTAAAAAATATGCAAGCAAGACCATACAGCTTTATTTCTATAAGAATGCAAATAAAGTTCAGCATTTCAAACATATATTTAAAAGATGAAGGAAAAAGCACATGATTTTTTTTATAGGTCTGGCATGTTTTGATAAACAGAATTGTAACAGTTTACAAATAAATGTATATTTTTAAAGATTATAAATTTTTTTACCTCTGGTTCTAGTGCTGAGATCCTGAATGCAGAACCCTCCAGTGCTGGATACTGCTTGTTTCTTTTCTGAGTTTTTTCTTTCTTTTTTTTTTTTTTCCTCTTTTTTTTCTTTTTTTTTTAAAAAAAAATTTGGTAGTTTAAAGTACAGAAAGATTCCAAGACAGCCTTACCTAGACGAAGAGAATCAGGAATTCAGAAATGACCTCCCTAAAATCTTTGGACAATAGAAGAAGAAAAAAATCCCAAACAACAAAACGAAGAAGCAAACAAACAAACAAAAAAGAGCCCAGTCCCAGCTAGCTCCTGCTAGCATAAAAGTTCAGATTTCGCTACTGAGATCATTGCTCTATTCTAAGCAGTTTTGCTCAATGTGTGATTCTAACAAAAACACCCTCTGCAGCTGGAGGGAGCCTTAGCTAAGCATGAGCCTGTCAAGCTTTTCCCAGTGACTTCTGTCTACTAAATTCAGACTGATGTTTTGTGAAAGGGGCCTCAACAACCAGGCCCAGATTGCCTGAAAAGTATTTCCTGCCTTGAGAGAGAGAGAGGGAGAGACGCGAGCCTGCCTGCCTGCGCCAGGGAGAGAGCGCAGAAATGGAGGGAAAAGAAAAAGACAAGACGGAGTGTTTCAAGGCAGCTAGCTTTATACACTGCTGGGCTATTTCTGCCAAAGAAGAAAATCTGTATTACAGCTACATAGTGTAAAATGTTTTTAAACCTCTCCCTCCCGGATTTTTCCTTTAAAAAAATACTTTATGCATCTCTAATGCTCATGCAAAGGTAACAGTTATCCAGAACAACACGAGAACATTTCTGAAACACCTAGTCTTTGACATCAGGTAGTGAGAAACACAATCTAAACTCAATTAACATATCAAAGTGACAAAAGGTCGAGAACTATTCTGTCGAGCAAATATACAGTTAGATAGATTCCATTTAAACACATACGCTAAAATTGTGTTCTTACTCAAGAGAATAAGCTGGATCTGAGAAAACGAATGCTACAGTTTAAACACAGTCATATTGCAGGCAGTGGAATATGTTGCTTTACCTCTTTTGAGAATCCTCCAGAGTCACACAAATCCAGCTCTGCAAAAGCAAAAGGACAGACTCCATCTTGATCATATTAGTATTTTGCTGACATAAAACACTTGTAACTACTTCGTTCCAGTTTGACAGGATGCCTGAATCATGTCTCCAGAGTAACCCACAGCATCTACATCCTTTGCTCTATACAAATTTAGTGAATATGGTCTGTTTATCTTTTCTGCTTTCTTCTGCCTTCTCTGAATGACTTCCTCTTAGCTGTTCCAGCCTGAGAACTTGGATTACCATTTGGTTTTGATTAAAACCAGACGGACAGCTCCGTGGAAGTTTGAGGGTAAGCTAATGGAAATTACTAGTATGGCTTTAATTAGTGTATTTATTAGTAATAAATATTAGCTATTCACATAACAAATTCTACTAATAAACACATGCAAAACCCCATCTTCGGCCACTGATTTCATATTTAGGAGAAATAACTTACTCAGTATTTATTTTATTTAAGTCAGTGTGACTCATAATAGTAATCAACATGTACAACTTTTTTTGTTTTTTACACTTTCTTTCAAGACAGAAAGTAGTGCTGTTGCTAAGTTTATTCATCTTACCAGGTGAGTCAGTCATACATCACTTACCCTCTGATGACCCCTTCAGCTGATGTAAACTCTCTTTATTAATTATTGGCCTGAGTAAATGATTTTACAGTTACTGATCAGGTTATTGACTGGAAACTTTGGCCTTTGGCTGGCTTTCAGAGGGAGCTAAAGAGAAGCAGAGGTAAGACACTGCAGATGTTTTTATACACAAAATAATGTCTGGCCATTTGCTGACCAGAAAGTCTGCATTCAGCAGGCCTGCTGCAACTGGGACAGGATATTTATTCTGAAAGGAGATACAAAAGCTTCTTAATTACTAACTGCTGATACATGAGTTTCTACCAGCCTCCAACAACTGCTTTTAACTGTTTATATAATGCCTTCATTAGCTCAATTGAGTCTTTTCAAGGGCATTTCTAAGTCAAAGAAAACCCAGCCCTGTAGGGCTGTCTCCAGCCCCCACTAATATGGCCATATCTGGAGCTAATTTGTCAAGCTTTAGTTCCTCAGCATGTGGAACGTTGTGCTAAAATCTGCTAAATTTGCCAAACGTGGTCTTCGTTGTCATACATATAATTTTATATATGCAGTTTTCAGCCTTAAAATTACAGTATTAACTTTAAAAGTGAGTTGCAAAATTATGCAGGCCCAAATGGAAGTGGGTTTGAAATTCTTCCCAGTAGCTTTCATGTCCATGGATAGTGGAGGTAGACAACCTTAAGTGGAATGACTTACCAGCCTAACCTCTGAATCTTCAAAGACAGGTCTTTGAAGCCCCTAAAAGGAAACAGCACATGTGCTGGTAAACTCAGAACAGCCAGAAGCACAGCCCCAGAGGTAAATAACTTTTCAGGATTATTTTTAACTACATTTGGCTACTCTCAGTTCTGAATCCATAACTTTTGCTCTACTGTGAAGTGTGATTTATTTCTATTTCTATTTCCCTGCAAGATTTCAGTTTGGAATTTAGTGAATAACTTACATGCTGTGAAGGGACACATTTTATTTGCATTTATGCAATTGCACAAATTGCACAATTTTATAATTTATGTTTATGGGAATAAAAATAAAACAAAAAGCCTTTCGTTTCCTTGCAGACAAAATTTACTAAAACTGTTTGGTTTATAATGCAGAAAAAAAAATGAAAATTTGAAACACACAGTTCCAAAAAAGTAAATAAATATTTCAAGACAGAATTTAATTTTTTTAATAGTTATTTTTCTTCAGCTAAACTTCACTTAATGTTCCATCATAACCTTTGATTTTAATTAAATAAGGTGTTCTCTTTTTTGCAGAAGCCAGTCACAAGGAATAAGACAAATTAAAAATTTATAAGTGGGGATATATTTAAAAGATATGAAATTATTAGAACATGGTCTGCTATGTAAAACAGATTCAAAAAGAAAACCTATTGAAAAAGAGAAAAGACCATCATGGACAATGTCTATGCATTGCCTGTCTAAGAAAACTGAGGGCAGACAGTATCCTAAATATCTTTTCCTGCTATCACATCTGCAGAAAGGAGGGGAATAACCAGAGTTTGAATACTTATTCAAAGCTGCTTCAATAAAACTTTACAATGGTAGAATAGAAAGAACATGTGAAATCAGAACATCTAAGTATAAAATTTTGATAATTCTGTTTGATCTTCAACAATAAATATAGCTGAAAAAATAAGTAGAGGAATGGAGTACTATGAGAAACAAGGTAATTCACTAATAAGACCAGTTAATAGCACTTCCATTGCTGTCAGACTGACTATACTAAAATGGCAGAATTTATCTCCTTGCTATTTCTAAGCTTAAATCAAGCATAAAGGTGGTCTTTTTTCTTGGAACCTCTGTAACTCAGAAAAACATATGTCTCAAAGCTAAGCTATATAAATCAGGTATTCAAACAACTCTAATTTTTGTTTAGGTAATGTTAGTTGAAGAGTTATAATATTCTATTCTTATTATGATTATATTTTATTTCTAAAATAATTATAAAATAACAATGTAGAAAAAAATCACACATATATAATATGATTTATTCACAAACACAAAATATTTTTGTCATACGAATGTAAGCTGAGTACACTCCATGACATATTGTGGAAAGAGAAACTAATATTTAATAACTAATAATAACTAATAATAATAATAACTAATGTTATTTCCATGATCCTGTATAAAATGAACTACCAAAACAATTAAAAAAATTAAAAAGAATTCAAAGCAGTCAAGTGATTTCTGTTGTAGCAGTACACAGACATTAATATAACGCAGATGTGGGTGTTTTCAGGCATTCTTTATTTGTCTGAAGATCTGATGGTCTTTTCTAGACCTTGAACCACACATGTTGGTATGCTCTTCCATAATTTAGTTCTTGCTCACTCATATCCCTACAGAAAGCAATGAGAATTTATCCACATCTCGCAGTTGGTTTATAGGAAATTTTTAACATGATATAGCTATGGTTTACTGAATGCAAAATTCAAGTAACTTCCATGAAACAGTATCATCAGGGTTTGTGGGCAAACCTAATCTGTTTTCATGCTTAAAAACAATCCTGCTGAGAAAGTAATGTGTTTAAAAAAAAAAAAAAAAAAGAAGACCACATAGAGCACATGAGCTTTTACTCTTATTTCTCTCAAGAAATAGAAGTTGCCACATGCCTTACAGGAAAAACATGAACGCTTTTGCTAACATCTTCCTTTTTTCCTAAAGAGCATATTTAAACCTGATATATTTCCTCTAGTAACTGAAAAATAGGAAAAAAACAACCATGTTTTGTTTAAATACCCCTGAAAGTACTGCAAGACAGAGACACGCAGCTCTATTTTAAAAAATATTTTCAAACTTGCAGTGTTTGCTTTTGTTTCATAGTGGAATTAGCTGATTTCATGAGGTATTCCATACTTCCATATTTCATAAGTATCAAGTACATGATTTTGTTCTTGCCAAGACATTTTAGGAAGGTTTGGATTTGATGAAATCTAAAACACAAAAGGGAGCAAGTGAAGGGCAAGAGAAGCATCCATCAGGCACACACAGCCTGACATGACAGAATGGCTGGGGACCAGGCATGGGAGAAACACGGATTTCATGTACGAGCCCTGTTCCGGGACGTGACCATATCCTTGCTAGGTCCCAGTGCATTGGATTGCAGTATAAATGTGTTGCATGAGGAAGTCTGAAAAAGGCTTTTTACAATTTCCCAGTTGAAATAAATTTACAAGTGACCATTTCAGCAAAATGAAGTTAATTTGAATATTTTAAGACTACATCTATATGCACAGTTCTTCACTGCCAAGACTTTATGAACAGGATGTAATTGGAACTGCTTGAAAAAATCCTCATCAAAATCATTAGGAGAAGCAATAATATCTATGGGTATCACTATGAGAAATAATGTTGGGGTTTTTTATAAAAACCATACCAAATAAAATAAACATCCCTTATAAATAAACAATTCAGTTGGAATTTGATAATTAGCTTTCTGCAATTTGGAATATTGAATTCTAATTGTCAAGAACTTTACTTAATAATTTAGACAGAAACATTAAGATCATTTTTTAAAGAAGCCGTTATCTTGCATGTATTTCTATACATTCTTGTTCTCAGTGATGTGTTAATGAAGATTATCATTAAGCCATTAAAAGGTTAAAAGAAATTAAGGCCCTTTTGGTTTTTATTTAAAGATTCTAATTTTTCCACAGAAGATAAACTCAAATCTGAAACTGCTGCTGAGGCAGTCCCAAGCACCAAAATAATATGCCAAATGAAGATTAACATGGATTAAAGGAATGCACTGACTCCCCAAACAAGTAGATGATAATACTCAGGCAGATTACCTACCTTTAGAACTGTTTTTTCTATTTCCTGTTTTGGGATTTTTGATCATTAACATTCAGGTTTGAATGATTAAAAGAAGGATTTTGTTTATAATATAGTAGGCTATTTTAAGTGTGTTTGTAAGCATGGGTTACATTTTCCCTAACATGGATTGTTAGCCATTGCTCCAAACAAATCTCACTTCTTTTCAACTTTCAAATGTTGCTAAAAATTTGTGTTAGTATTTAAAAAACCTTTTTTTCATTAATATTCATATTGGATCCTTTCAGGCTCCTCTATTTTAGTAGAGGGAAACATTTTAGGAACACCAAAGATAGACGCAATTAAATATTCTAAGGGCAATGAAACTTTCCCCAAATTAGGTCTCAAGTGTATCTGTTAGTGGACATGCTGTTTGATGAACACACCTTTTCTTGTGTATGCAAATTGTATACAAAATTTGTAAAAGTACAAAGTTGAGGATGCCGTAGATTTCTAATTACTGCAGGCCCCATGGAAATAAAACCTGTCACAATCTACAACTTCATGGTTCTAGACAAATAACGCTAAAGTTCAGCAAGACATTGCAAAGCCATTTGGTTGACAGCGTTGCACAATGATATAAACTGAATTTAAAGCACGGTTTCAAGAGCTAATCAAAGAATAAGTAGTCCTAGTCTCTCTGGAATATGCTGTCCAGATTTTGGCCTTGTTTCTACCTTTTAGTAATGGATCATTATATCTGTCATAGCTTGGCAAGAAACTCAGAAAGCTGTGTATTACTGAACTGTATTGTACATTTCCTGTTGTGAAGACTGTATCTTCTATTTTGTGAATGTCTTTCAAACAATTACTAGTTTTTAAATCAAGACCCTGTGAAGATGATTTTTCTTTTAAAGACTACAAATTTCAAGCAAAAGCATTAAGATATATTAACTGCCCTCCATTTTCAAGTACTGTACAAAGGTATTAAGATGAATACCTGAATAAGGTGGTAATAAGATGAATTAAAAATGATCTCATGGGTGCAGGGGGTACATTTTATTTCCATAGAATTTACAAGAACTGATAAAGCAGAACACATGCTTGCATATGGTAAATATTAAGAATAGTGTCATTAAATATTGAGTATGAGTAGACAATATGCAGTTAGGTTCTTCAACATTCTTCATCTCAGTGAAGACAATTCTTTCCTTAAATCTCATATATATGAATTTTCTTGGAAGGATGTTGAAGTACATTTATTTGAAATTTTGAAGTACATTTTATTGCTGTTAACGTTCTTGTGATTGGATCAAAACAGTTGCACTAAACTCAGGGGAGATACTTAAGTAGTTGAGGATGCCGTCTCATTGTTCCAGACTTGTGCTGTTTGGATTCATCCTTCTTAATTGCATTCAGACCTGTGGAATGCCAGTCTCTCAATGGCTGTGTTGGCTCAGCATAACCTACATGAGCATTTTCAGACCTAGAACCTTTCTATTAAGGCTGGAAAAATCCTTTAATATCATTGATTTCTACCATTAACCCAGCACCACTGTGTTCCTCACTAAACCATATCCCCAAGCGCCACATCCATGTACCTTTTGAGCAGTTCCAGGAATGGTGACTCCCTGAGTAGCCAGTTCCAATGGTTGACAAACCTTTCAGATAAGAAATTTTCCCTAATATTCAATCTAAACCTCCCCTGGAGGATCTTGAGGCTGTTTCCTCTCTCCCTCTACTGATACTGGTTTTGTGGTGTACCTGTATTTATATTTTCCATCAATTATTTTATATTTGTCTACCTATCTAAAATGGAATCTAAGAATATAAAAGGTGTTGATCCACTTCCTAACCTTTGTGTGGCTGGATGCATAAGAGCATTCAGTAACCCCCAGGAGCGTATTCTTTCTCATTGTAAAAATGTAAATTTGTAGTTGGTGAAACTCAGTGCTGGAGAAAGAGTGCTCTGGTTTTTTCTATTTGCCTACGCACACTCTGTTTAACATTTCTACAGAATCTATAAAGTTTGTGCAAACTCTGCCTTTATTTTTTCTTTTGCAAAATACCCTAAAGATGTATTTTTTCTGTGTTGCTTTTCATTCCATTAATAACCTGTTTCATCTTCAGAGTCAATAAGAAAATACTTATAGTAGTAATGTGTTTGTTCTTAAAACAAACCAAGAAAGGCTGTTTGTCTGTTTCCTGAAAAAATACTTGGGAGACAAATATAATTATCACTGTTTTCTTGTAGAAACCACCAGTCACTCAAAATAAATTCAGACTTGCCAAACAATAGGGAATTATTGGCTTACTTCAGACAGATTCCTTCCTGGTACCATTTTATTTAGTATCATTAACCTTAGCTACATTGACTTAAAGCAGTTTGCATGATCATTAGAAGAAAGAAGTTTGCCTTTAGACATTCTAAGGGTGCAGATAGTAACTGTAAAGATAAATGAGACTATGTGAGAGAAAACTCCACAGCATAAGAGTTTACTAATATTACAGATGTAAAATCAGTAAAAATGTAATAATCTTAATGTTAAGTACTTAATATGTAACTAACATGTGACTAGTATATTTTACCAATATACTAAAATATTATTAGTACTTGAATAATATCACAGATGTTAAAAGCGTCCAGTGTGCAAAGATATGCATTTAAACCTAATTTAAATGTCCATGGAAAAAGTCCTTTTGAGGAAACTGGGGGACTGAAGACAAGAACTACCAGGAAAATCCTCTGGTGAGGTGGTCTTGTTCTTAAAATCTTTCATGACTTCCCACTACTAGGAATCTGCTCCTGGCTGCTGTAAGACACAGAATAATGGGTCTGACCTTGCTGTACAGTACCATCATTCTTATGTCATGTTTTCTTATGACTCTCCTTGTACAGAATATCCAGTCATGAATTCAAGACATTGCATTTCTGACAACCTTATGCATGTTTCTGTTTCCTCCTTGGAGAGATAGAAGTGAAAGCTGAAATTTACAATATTTGTAAGCATTTCAGTTGAGTGTCTATTTTGTCTATTTCCTAACTTAATAAAAATTGAAAACACTTAACGTTTTTATGAACAAACTTTTTTCCTGATTGATCTTTCTGAAAAGTTGAATACAGTGAAGCTTAGATCTCCTGGAACTCAGAGAAGAGTTGAGCTTCCTTATTTTAGCAGGCAAACACACACACTTTGTAATGAGCTGTGGATGAAGTTGCAGTGGTAGCAATGTGTTTGGTCACTCCAACATCTGGGCTGGTGCTGAGAAGTTTGCCTGTTGCTCTCTCCCAAATGAGATGGCTTGACTCTCTACAGATGTGTGGTGAAGGTAATTCCTCTTTCTGCGGGGAAAATAAAATTGTTCATCCCCTCCAGGGAATCCGTTACACTTTCCAGGGGAAGACAGTCCAGTCTCTTCTCCTGTATGAAGGGCAACACATGATCCACAGAGCACAGAGCTAGATAATGCTAGGAGAAAATCACCTGGCTTTTCTTCCTTCTCTCTCTTTTTTCTCTACTTCCAGCAAGTATTAAAATTACAATGGTAACTAGAAGGATGCTGTGATGAGAATGAGGAGAGCATAAATAGCTGTAGCAAGTTTTTCAAAGGTGGTTTCCATCCAGGAATGGGATAAGACTGCATTGGGACAGTGCAGTAACTTAATTTTGTTGGGACATCAGGGCATATGCTCATTTCTTTTTTAATTATGAACAAACACATATCTGCAACGTGAACACCAATCAAGGTTGCGAGATAACAACCATATGTTATATACCAGTGCAGCCACATTGTATACATCTCAGCTTATGCTGAGCTATATATTTCTTAATTTCTCTCTTTTAACTCAACAAACCCCAAAAAACCTCAAAACCCTTCAACATTTAAATGAACACTAGAGGATTTGGTGGTTTCTACAATGATCTGACCACAGAATATACAGGGAAAATAAAATGCAAGTAATATCTCCATGAGATGAAACTAAATATCTGATGTGCAACTGCTGATGACTGAGAGTAAAGTTCAACAGTTCTGCACATCATTTTGCTAGTTCCGTATTTCATTCTCTCAACAGCAGCAATAATTAAGGGAGATTGCGTATGATATCATCTCTTAGTTTCTCAGTGCCCAAAAGGTTTTGAGTTCTCACAGAATACTCTCAGTAGCTTTCACTCTCTTTCAACTCTCCAGGACTAGTATTCCTAAACTGGGAGCACCCAGCCAAAGACAAGACAGATGTATGCAACTCTGATTATATCACACTAATCTGCGAAACTGACCTCAAAGAGAAAGGAGCTTGAAGAAAGAGCTGGGCTTAAACAATTTGGTTTTGAAAAACAAAGACTAAGCAACCAACATGCATTGTTAGGGGAAAAAAAAGGAGAAAAGAACTCAAAAACCACAATTTTTATTCACTCTTTTCTAAAACGGAAATTGAAATTGTTTCACCCCAGTAGTTTTATTTTTAAAACTTCCTTATTAGTTGCTTTTAACAGCTAATACTGTGAAAAAACTAGAGAGAGACATGCTTGATTCTGTTCCTATAAAATTTTATGTCCTGGCAAGACTTTTTCTATTTTTTCAAACATAGTCTTGGCCTGTAAGCCAGGACTATCAGTTATTCATGGAGCCTTTCATGCCACACTTGCTGTACCAGTGTGTGCATGATCTTGTGGTCTATTTAGTCTGGTCTTGGGCCACAGTACTTACATCTACATTGGTAAGTAATGTCCAGTGAAAGTAAACCTGTAGAGGGAAACAGCTGAGAAGATGCATTATATGCATTTCAGAGGCTGTGCTTCTTTGAACTAGTTGGGTGCCCTGGGCTAGATGCATTAGGTGTGCTCCATGTGATGCAGTTTAGTTTCATCCACATGCTCCTAGAGCCTGCTATTAAAACATAGTAAATAGAAATTACTAGGAGATTTTCCTCAAAAAAAGCTTTGGATTTGTACCAACCTGCTAATATAGATATATTAGGAATCTGGAAAAAGAAGAAACCTCAGTAAGGGAGTTCTGAAACAACTCTTCTCAAGGGAAGTTTTGGTTGGTTTTGTTGGTTTTGTTAGGGGCAGGTGGGAGCTTAGCCTGTATTGATCTTGATTAGACATTGGAGTGGTTTGCTAATCTTTCTTTAAAGAGTAGCATTAATGACTTTATTTAATTCATTATAATTACAACTATGATGTTTCTCACTAAAAAGGCATTGCTGATTTTGAGTAGAAAACAAGGTCACATACAGCTTTCATCTTGAAAGGTTTCCGCTTCCCTTTTTGCAGAATAAATATTCTATTCATCCCTTGCTGATGCTTTCTTCCTTTTTCCATTCTTGATATTTTCATTGGCAGAATTTGGTTCTTGCATGATATTTTTAAATAGAGTATATTTCTTCAAATTTAGCTTAGTAAGACATTTTTTTCCTCTCTCTCACATTCCCTACTTTTCTTAGTCTGACTACCATGATTGTTCAGAGCTTCCCAGCTGCTAGTCCTAGAAGAGGCAAAACTGACAATGATAAAGACTGTTTTCACATCTTTTTTTCAAGACCACATGTTTAACTTGAGCAAAACCATGATAAGCACAACAGTAGTCTTTGAATGTGTGTAATATTTGAGAAACAATGATTTTTCCTCAGAGAGAAGAGATCTCAAATTGCAAAGGACAAAAGAAACAAAACATACCAGGGTAAATAACAGCATTATATGTAGTTTCGTTCTCATTATAAGAGTGAGACTAAAGGCAATAGATACTTAAATACAAAAACTTGATTTTTATTCCCATTCTCCATCATTTATAAAAGAACCTCCAATTAGAGTTTCTGTATAAACAAATTCTAAAGTTGCAAGGAACCTCCCCACTGAACTAATTAGATAACTGTGGAATTCGGTCTTTGGAACAAAAGTTTATGCTGATAAAACAATCCAGATTCCACACAAAGTGAACATCAACATCCAGTGCAACTCAGCGTTGCTTGCAAAACCCTTTTAAAAAAATCATTACCTGATTTACTAATTAGATTTTTCTAAAATGTCAAAGGAACAAGGAAATGGCATCTTGTTATGCAAGTGGGTAAAAAATGGAAAAAAGTATATTTTTCAAGTCACTTGAGAGAACATGATAATGAAAAGATACCTGACAAAGAGTGACAAACTATACACAGCAAATATCTGTGGGGAAGATCAAAGAATAGTAACATATATGGGAATAAGATACCAGCTATGTATTTTCAAAAAGAAATAAGGAATTGGTAAAAATGAAAGGAAGGGGAAAAAGGAGTATATGCTCTGCTAAGATCTGAGGACTCCAGCAAGTGTACTCACCTAAAACCGGTCTGAATCAGACCTGAAGATTCAGCAGATGACATATCAAAGTGAAAAACAGGAACTGTTTTATTCTGCCTCCCATGACAAACTGAGATTTAAAGGTAACATAAGACAAATGAGATATTCATAACCAAGAGGAGAATATTGGATAACCTTATTTTGTCATCTGATTAGTCAAAGAAGAAAAATACAAAATTACCAATGTTTGATATGACTCCAACTTCCACGTCCTTTACCCCACACTAGATTTGTAAGACTACTTTAGATACTGGGGAGAGATTAAAACCAGCTTTTCTGGGAGAGAGGCAGGCATCTAGAAAGCTTTCCAGACATCACAGAAATTTTTCAAAAAAAATTAGGTGTTCAAAGGGAAAGGTATGTCAAGGACATGTATTGTACTCTTGTACATGGAATTTTCATTTCAAGTTGTTTCCCCTATTCATATGTTTAGTAACATAGACATACAAATATATATCAAGATAAGGTATATCAAACACTTTCATATCCACTGATTTCTACAATGCCTTTTTTTGTAGTTGTTCTTGTCTTTAATATACCAAATTTTGCATAAGAAACGGACAGTATTTGTATTGTAGACACGAACTCCTGTCTGTCTAACCAAGATCAATATTTTAATTGTCCTGGCTAGGCTCATGGGCATCCTGTTTTCTGTGAACTCACTCTTTCTATTATGTGCCAGCTTAGTTTTAATGAAGATATTACGGTAAATTCTCAGTGAATTGGTTTCCTTTGTATGTTAAGGAGAGATGATATTTCTTTTCCTTCCTTACAATTCAAGATAGTAAGTATTGATTCTGCACTGACTGTCATAATTACCTAGAAGACACCTAAAAGCAAAAGTTAAGAACTTAACAGGGCTAGTAAAAAGTTATTAGGCTAATCTAAGGGGGATTCAAAGCAGAGCACAAATGGAAACACTGAAATATGCTGTTCTGCATGTCTGGGTAACCCACAAAGCCCATTAGGTATAATTTCTAAAGAACAAAGCGATTTTTAAAATCTTTTTCCCATCTCGCAGTTAGAAAGAGCTAGCCTTCTCACAAAACTTCTCCATTTGGAGAGAAGGTTCCTGGTATATAGTGGCCCTTGTGATTAAACAGTTTGAGTAAACTGTGCATTTTATCAACCTGAAAATGTGAAGATAAAGACCTGTTCAATTAGTCAGTACTACATTTCTGGGCATACTTCCCATATTCCCATGCTTCCTAGATGAACTTCAAGGAACAAGGGAAGAAAACCCTTATTCCAAAGGACTAAAGGGGAGATCTGCTAATCATTATGGCCAAGTCTGACACAGAGTTCTGTTACTGAAGCAGGGTTCCTAATGGAGATTCAATTAGAAAAAGTACTTGAGAATGCATATGAAGACAAGTTCCTTCTGAAAAGGAAATATAGTGATGCAAAACAAATTCTTCTGCAATAAAAGTACAACTGTACCACTTGAAATATTTCGGCACCTCATTAACAGACTTATAGTTAAATACTGCCTATATTTGATGGTTTACATTTATTTTTGTCACTGACTAATTTTATAATCAAAATTTCAACTCCTTCAATAGTTGTAATAAATGGGGATGGGGTTTTTTTTAGGTTAGGTCATTCGGAGAAAATTGAAAAATGTGTAACTAATATTTTTGAGAAGTAAGCACCCCAAGTAACACAAATTTTAAGACTTGTGAATCTCAGGACTTTAAGCTACATTCCTCAGTAAGAGAGAAACCCTCATGAGTCATAGCAACTGTCATAAAGGACTGATGCATAGATGACTCTGCACAAGAAGGTGTAATTCCATTGGCATTTCTGAGGACATGACAGATATTATTAAAACACAGAAAGAAGAATGCAGCTTTATACTGTAATTTATTTATGCCACAGTTAGAAATTAATACAGTAAGTGATTTACAGTGAATACAACTTGAGAAAAGCTTTACCAAAATATTTTTCTCTTTTAAGCAGACCTAGTCAGCTAGCAGCATGCATAACTGAAGTTCTCCTTCCACACTTACAGTTCAGAAATTTAACCTCATAAACAGATGGAAGCAATCATACATTGCATGGGGTTTAAGAGAACTAGAAAAATGAGCTGGTCTGAAAGATGAAAAATCTTGAGAACAATTGAGTTACAAGCTCCGTGTTCAGGTTCAGTTTCTCCGTTCATGAGATTTAGCTCACACTGCAGTAAAATTTTCCCCTTCCAGCATAGTTCAAATTGGAATCAGCACATTTAAAGCCTATTCATGATAGGAAACTTCAGGAAGATGTGGAGATTAATCCTGACAGACATAACTAAATGATCTCCCAATACCATCCTTTGAAAGATGATAATTTCTGGGAGGACAGCTTCAATCCTGAAAGGTTTCTTTCCCACCTTGAGCTCTCTCTATTTTGTTTGTTTGTTTGTTTGTTTTGTCAGTTCTGGGTACCAGTATTTATAATTCAGGTTTAGATTCTAGTTCTCCATGGTATTAGTTTATTAATTAAATACTTCACAACTTACTTCCTTTATCCAGTTCAAAGAATTCCTTAAGCTATCCTACCTATCCAGAAGGATCCTGTGTGGGTTATCTATTACTGTCCAACGTGCATACCCAGGCCAGAATGGAGGGAGATCTTCATTCTCCATCAGTGACTTCACTTTTGCTGCCTGACTAAAAGCCAGAAGCTGAGTCAGTGTAAAGATTAAACAGAACAAGGGAACACTATGGGAACAGCAAGAAAGCTTCTCAAACCTTCAGGATTAATTAATGATGAGGGAATAGAGAGAAAAGATTTGCTTTTTATACTCTCCAAAGATTTATGAAATACACTGTAGAGCATAGGGCACAGGGTCAATCCTCTATCAGATGAACCTGAGATTACAGCTTCTTCTAGTCACTATTTTCTACCAATTACTTTATTCTTCAAACTTAGATGGGAGAAAGAGAGGACAAGCAAAGTCTAAACACAACAGATCATAATCAGCAGCAACAGATACCAGACTTACTGCACCTCACCATAACTTTTCACCAATCCAGTCCAGCCATGCTTTTCAATTACTGATTTATTTCAAGCTCCAAAATGCATATGGGTACATGGTTTGTGACACTCACACATCCTGAACACTGGGTCCTGTAAGTACCCAACACACTCCACAGATGCCCATAGAGCATGCTGAGCTATGTTGGATTATACCCAGTAGCACATTTAGATTCCCATGCTATGAATCATGCTCTGATTCAAGGCCTAGTTTGGTGTAGCACAGCTAGCTTAGTTTTACTGAAGAAATTAATGAATAAGAAAGTACCTAAGTAGGGACTGTACAGAGGAACATCAGGTTTCTAAACAGAAGCATAAACATGACACATTAACATATAGCACCTACTACCTGCTATTATTGGAAGAAAAAGTCAATCCTTTGCACTCTTAATTCATAAATATTCTTCTTATAAGATCTTTTGTGCATGGTAAAATAAGGTCCAATGTAGAATGATTCTGTGACATAAATCATAGATTGGCAGTGAGGTTATGAAATGTTCTGGCAATCGTATGTCAGTTTGGCACATGATGCAGTTGATGTGACTGGGTAACACTCAGGACAAATGAAGCTACAGATTTTTAAAGAGGCATTTAGTAATAAAAATACAAATAAATGATGGAAGTGTAATACATATTATGCACTTTAACACACAGTTTGCCTGCATCATCTCTTCAAATGTACTTCCAAGACATTTGCACAAAGCCTTCAGTATTGTTCAAAATACGAGATTAGGAATGCAATAGCGTTTAGGGAGTAAGGTACTATGAGCAGCTTGGAAGGTATGATGTAGAGAGCTCTGTGATAGCATAGTATTCAGTGTCATGTCTAGCTTCATAGTTTGTTGTATTACTGGAGTTTTTAGAGAGGTAAGAAGAATAAGCCTTTAGCCTCCTGTGCTATTAGCAATGATTCAGTTCTAATAAAGTAATTTCAAAGGAAACTTCTCCCTATTATTAAGTTTTACAACACTGAAGATACATTAGAGAAGTTTCATTTTCATTATTTAACTGAAATTTTCAGCAGGCACTGTGTTCCTAAGCCACTCAGGGATTTAGAATAGTTATTAGTGGAAATATAAAAGTACATGCACAGTCAAATTAATTCCACATTTAAGGTAAATCCAGGTAAGTACAAACTTACCTCCATGGCCTACGATTTTTGTTACACAAAAACAATATGTATAGCAAATCAGCATAAAGTACAGAATAAATTTCTCTATCTCTGCCTCCTGAGTTTGAGTTTATTGTTTGATGAGTTTCCTGGCAAGGAAAATAAGTTTTGATGAGATCAGCAGGAGCCTGTGACAGATTCTAAGAGAACACTTGGATGGTATCAATAGATATTGCTGTATTTTAAGGGTCATAAGAGTCTGACAAGGAAGTTATTTGATGAGAGTGAGGGTATGAGAAGACAGCAGCAGAAATGACATAAGAAGCTGTCACGAGAATGAAAGTTGTAAATGATACAAAATTAAAACTAAGTGAGCTGTTGCTAGCTGTTTGGTCCTGAGGTGAAAGCAAGAGTTTTACATAAACATTGCTGGCTAATAAGGTGTACTAGTTTGAAATCAAACCAGTGGGAGATCACAAGTCAGAATTATAATTTTAATAGGAGAAAATTAAAAGAAATAAATAAATGCAGTAGTACAAGGATAGTGACAAAAGTCAGAATACAACATGACACTCTATGGTGGTGGCAGTCCAAGCAAAGCGGTTCTGTTGGAGCGGTGATCCTGTAGAAAGAAGGGTCTGAAAGTCCAGCAGTAGGTCTTGTCCTCTGGGAGTCCAGCAGGCAAAACCCTCCCGTGGTGTTCAGAATCTCAGCTTATATCCAGGATGGGATAGTTGGCTCCTCCCTCTGGGCGGAACATCTCCCAATGGGATGGTGAGTCCTGTGATAAGGCACTGATGGGCCATTAACAGGAGGTAGTCCAAGGGGGAGTTATTTCTGAGTCATGGGGTGAGGCATTGATGGCCCATTAACAGGAGATAGTACAGAGGGAGAAGGCAGGGAAAACACTGCTCCACCTGGTTCCAACAGCTCACAAAGATGGTAACAGAATACACTTCAACCCAGGACATAAGGTCTCTTTTACTAAATATAAGCATTTCGTCTCTCTTGGATTTCCCTGTTAAGCAATTACACTTAACTCAAGAAACAGGAGTCAAAGACACAAATTTTGATGCAACAGCAACCTAATGAGTAGATACTTTTTTACATGCTTGTTTCTTCAATAAAGCAATCTCTGAGGCAACTACAAATACAGATTAAGATTCGTACCAATTAGTATTAACTGCGTAGCTGTATGTAGGTTACTGGTATTGAATTTGAATTTTTTTCAGACTGTTCATAAAAATTCAATATGAACAATATTCACATCAAATCTTTTTGCAAATAAATATATTATTTTAATATTTTTTGCATTAAGTTCCTATGTTGAATGAGAAAATGTCTTGATGCATTGCCACCTTCAAAACCACCATAAAATTAGGATGACATTTTGTAATTTTGTCCACTGTAATTGAATCCCTGAGTTGCAGTGTCACCAGTGATAAGATTTTAATGCTGAAAAGAAGTTGCTACTAGGCATGCACAGTTGCAGGAAAATGACCCAAAACATACAAACCAAAAAAGTACACACAAAACCAACCCCCCATTCCTCCTCAAACACATCTATTCCAAGAAGAGCATAATGTTAAATATCCACCCTTTAACTATGCCAGTGTGGTTTTGTGGTTTAATATACTATAGTATGTGAAAGGTGAAATAGAGCTATAGCAAATATTTGTCTGCATGCCCACAAAAAGTTAAATATACCTAAATATAACTGCCTCACTAAATCATTCCAAAGCCCATCATCAAAAAACACTGGAAGATGAGCTCACTCACAAGTGAACTTTTATATATACATGTGTGTCAGTGTGTCTTCTCCCCCTTCCCCTTTGGACTCTGGAAGTTCAAAAAGCTCATGTACACACAACATCTGGGCAATGCCCACACTCAGTATGAAGTAGCACAGACATCTGTGACTAATATCCAGATCATTCCATTTGTTGGACTCAAGACAATAAAAACGGTGAATGAAGTTTAAAGAATTTTTTTGAGGATTTGTGGGTGGTCAGCCAGTATGACTAAGATACAGGCACTTTCTAACTGCTTCAAACAGACTTCAGTCTGACTGGTCAGAGTCCCATGTGGTCAGTATGGAAAAAGTGGAAACCAGTAAAAAAACACCCCATCCCATTGGATTTTAAGCATGTTCCTGCATAGGTTACGCTTGATAACCCTTCCTCCCAAAATCATACAGCCAAAATAGTGGAGTCAGGAACTCCTTTGGTGCATTGCTGTCACAAGATTGTTACCAAATTGAAGGGAATTCAGAGAAAAAAAGTCAAGAGTTGCAAAGGAGACTGGGAATGTCAAGAGAAGGATTGAGATAAGCATGTCTTTTTGCCATCTGAGAAATGTACGAATAATGTAGAGTTTAAAAATATGAACCACAAAAAATAAGAAAGCATAACATGAGGGGACAATGGCAAAATGATTTAATTATAATGCAGCCTCAATAAAAGGGCATTTAGTGAAAAACAGTAAATCTCTATTTCCATCAAACTATAGAGTAAAATAACCTTCAGCTCCATCCTCTTGCAAAGTGTTTTGTAAAACTGTGTTACATGCCTGAATCTGTTCTTTCTACTGACTGCAAAAACCCCAGAGATGTAGTAGAGTCTAGTAGCAAAATGAGAGAAGATGTTACTTGTACGGGTGGTGAGGCAGTGGAACAGGTTGCCCAGAGAAGCTGTGGATGCCCCATCCCTGGCAGTGTTCAAAGCCAGGCTGGATGGGGCATTGAGTAATCTGGTCTAGTGCGAGGTGTCCCTACCCATGGCAAGAGCTGTGGAACTAGATCTTCTTTAAGGTCCCTTCCAACCCAAACCATTCTATGATTAATAAGGCATCATTAATTCATTAAGGAAAGAAAGACAAAATCCAGGAATAGAAAGAAAGATACCTAAAATATATAGTTAAAAACCTAAAAACACAAACTACTAAAGAATCATGCTGAACCTGATACAGCCCACCTGTATGATGTGTCACACTCAACAGTGTTGTAATGATGAAGTTGGAATTTTAAGCTGAATTATCTTGAGATCAACAGTAAGTTTAAACTGATTCTTCATGTGTATTGTGCTGCTCTGCCACTACATCCCACAGGAAAACCAGTGTGAATATATTTCAATTATTTGAAATTTACATGAGGACGTGAATATTCAGGTATGTGCAACCCAGGTTACTCTCAGTTCAGATATCAAACATATTATTATCAATTAACAGGTCTATTCTGTGTTTGAAAGTGCAGGAAGACCACAGCATATGAAATTGGTAGGTTCTTATGTTTGTGCATCCCCCAGCTGTCATGCAATAGTTCTTCAATCCCTGTAGAGTGAATTAATCTATGTACAGGAGTAATCTCTGATCTTTGGAAGTCATAATTGGAC
This sequence comes from Platysteira castanea, assembly GCA_013397175.1. NCBI lineage: Eukaryota > Metazoa > Chordata > Aves > Passeriformes > Platysteira > Platysteira castanea. Next base: position 1,407,095 of record VYXC01010094.1, read on the forward strand.
GCCACCTGCCTCTTTAAATGTTAATTTACAGCCAAGACTCAACTATGAGGAGTACCTTCTCTAAAAGCCAACATTAGACTTCGGATTATGCTGACACTGGAGTTTTAACTGCAGATAAATTTCCACAGAGTCTAAGAACATTCAGATTCAGTAAGCTCCTGAAATTAAACAGAACCAAAATAGACTTGAGAGAGCTACTAAAAGGATGGGGTCATAACCAGGATATAATTTATTGCCAAATCAAAAGCATTGATTTCAAGAAGAATGAGAATCTAGCTGTAAGAATATTCCCACAATCCACCCACATTAAGAAGATTTTACTGCGAGACACACTGCAGGTTGAGGTTTGGGCAGACATGACCAATTTAGGCAAAGGAAGAAAAGATGAAGACAGCTTCTGCTGACTCTGAAAAAGAAATATTGACTAAGAGCCAAGACTTCCCTGCTATGCATGAAGCTGTACCATAGAGCTCAAAGTGGACATGACTACCCACTTCCCCAGATGTGTCAGCTGGTAACTATTTATCTTTTGATATAACAGATTTCATTATAAGTAAGTGGTCTTATGCTAAGTTAATATCCTTCATTTATTTTTCCACATTATACTCTGAAAACTACTGCAGCAGATTCCACATGGTATAAGTGGTAAAAAGACCAGCTAGATTGTAGGATTTCTATAGAATCACATTCTCCTTTTGTGCTCTAAGTTCTCTGCCTGAACCTAAGCAATAGTCATAAAATGCTCTTATTTGTCCTTACCTGCTTTCCTGTTTTTCCTTCTACAGCAGCTCTTTGCTGCACTCCTACTTTCTCAAACTGACCAGCTTCATGGTAAGAATTTCCTGCCACATGGTATGACCTACTCAGCCTTTTGTCCTTATCAGCAAGCAGATCACTTTCTTGGCACTATCTTTTTGCTTCGTCTACTCAAACTTGAAACAACAATATGATCTTTGGGCAGAGGGCAAACCAATTTTGTAAAGTGGGGTGTGGATTAATTCTTACAATACATGAAAGGTGTGTCATAAAATCTCTCTAAGCAGTACTTTCTCTGCGTGTTTTAACTGCAATATTTCAGCAGCAAGTTATCTTCCACAAGCACAGAACTACACGTCAGTCAGTCTCATGTCTATGCCTGGCAACATCATGGATCAGATCCTCCTGGAAACTATTGTAAGGCACATGGGAAATAAAGATGTGATAGGTGATAGCAAACATGGCTTCTCTAAGGGCACATTGTGCCTGAAAAATTTGGTGGCCTTCTGTGGTGGATACAGAGGTAGTGGATGAGGGAAGTGACTGACATCTACCTGTATTTGTGCAAAGCATTTTACACTGTTCCGCATGACATCCTTTTCTCTAAACTGGAGAGATATGGATTTGATGGATGGGCCACTGCATGGATGAAAAACTGTCTGGATAGTGGCACTCAGAGTTGCAGTCAGCAGCGTGATGTCCAAGTGAAGAGCAGTGATGAGTGCTGTTCCTCAGGGGCAGGTGTTGGATCTGGCACCCTTTCATGTCTTTGTCAGTGCCATGGACAGGGGGAGTGAGTGCACCCTCAGTCTGATCACAACACCAAGCTGTATCAACAGTATTACTTCATGTTGCCACAACTTCTTGTATTCCTAAAGTGGGGAAAAAACCCCCATGACCATGTGGGTAACACACCAATGTTTTGGCAGTGGCTGAACAGTGCTTACACAGGACTGAGGTTTTCTTCCCCCCAGACTCTGCCTCACTCGGCGAGCAGGGCTGGAGTTACAAGCAGCTGGGAGGAGACAGCTGACTCATACTGGCCAAAGGGATATTCCATACCATATGACATCATGCTCAAAAGTGACAACTCAGGGAAAGAAGGAGGAAGGGGGAACATGGTTATGGTATGTGTCTTCCAAAGTAGCTGTTATATTTTCTGAAGCCCTGCTTCACAGGAGGTGGCAAAACATCTGCTTGCTGATTGGAAGTAATGAATAAATTCTTCCTTTTTCTTTAGTGTATTATCCTGGATGACTGCCTGCTGCCATCCTAAGCAAGGAGGACTCAGTACTAATTACGTTGCAGCAGATTTAATGTCTTGTTTTTGCCTCTGTTACAAGTAGCCCAGGTTGCTAAAACTGTACTGGGTATTGATAAGTAATGTGATGGTACTACTATCTTGAAATTAAGCCACATATCTACTGCACTGTCTGCCCTAAATGTTTTGGCATTTTGCCATCAGATTGAGTGACCTTTCATACAATGAGAGTTATGTGCTTCTGAACTGCTTAAGAAGATTTCACATTGCTCTGCAGTTCAGAGTTGAGTTCTGTGCAGATCTTCACCAGAGAACATTTTGTTATCCTGAATTTTTTGCTGCTGCTCACCTCAGCAATGTGGCACAGCAGCTGTCTATGCATCTGTTTATCTCACAGGTTCAGAAAAAAGGACACTAAAGCACGAAAAAAACCTCCTCCCACAGCAAATGGTCTATATCATCAGTCTCTTCTCCAATGGCTGATTAATTGCCCAAAATACTGACAAAACTGATGTGAAATTCCCTAGCAGGGCTGTAGTTCAGAGAGCTGATGCCAGAGTGTAGTAAGCTGTCAAACACACCTTCTCAAGCAGTGTATTTACAGTCACCAATTTCAAATTATTTCTTTACTCCATTGAAAATGGTGTGAGGCTTTAATGGAAAAAATTACTAATGGGATGATGAGAGAGAAACCTTGGAGGTTTCAGTGACTGCAGAGGGTGTAGGCTGCAGTCAGGTCCTCTTATGATGTACCCCAAAGTGCAGCAATACCAGAGCTCTAGTCCTGCTATAGGAAAAAGAAACACCAGATTGCTCAGAAGATACTGAACACTTCACATGGAGGACATGTCATGAGGACACAATTATAAAAACATAGCAAAAAGGCAGAACTGTGTAGACAATGTCTAATAAAAAGCCTGTAACTCATTGTTAATTAAATCACCCCCACTGTCCTGTTGTATCTGTCCAGTCCTGCCCTGTTGGATAGCTTTTATCACAGCAGAGGTATAAGGTAGGAATACCTTTCAGCACACCAGGAACAAAAGACAGAGATCCTCAAAACCAAGGGCAGAGGGAAGTAGTTTCTCAACCAGTAATTCTTGTAAACTTTGGGAAATACATATAAAATCATTCTGGTATAATTCGTTTCATGCTTTTTTAGGGGAACTTAGATGGAGAGAAATTAACAATACAGGATGCAAAATATGTTTAAAAAATATTTCCTTGGATTTTCAAGTTGGCCTCTTAAGTTCCATCCAAATAGAAAAGCCCTAACAGGGTAAGAAATGCATTCCCTATTTCAGTATATATCATATGTTAATGCTTAAGTGTCTCAGTTCAGCCACAGCTTCTCTCCCAGGATGGGTGCAGGTACACTCAGAACTGCAGCATGTCAGATATTCCACAGAATGATGAAGCCCACACATAAAAAACACAGAAAAATTATGCAAAGAACATTGTTTAAAATGCTCTGCTGTCTCTTGCATTATTTCCTGAAGCTTATTATACCAATCACCTGGAGCATAAATCCATCTTCAACATCTGTTCTTTTCTTCTAAAGCAACTCCCCATTGCCCTTTACTGTTGCTTTTGTATACAACTCTGTATCAAACTAATTGGAAACAGCATTGAAACCAACACTTACCATCTCCCTATGCTGCTTAACCCCTCTGCATCCAGAACATTGCTGAACCTTGCACATGAGGATGTAATCCTCTGAAAAGCAAATGATTCTCTCCAGTGCTGAACCAGATAAGGCCTCCTCATCACTGGGACTGCAGGGTTATCTAGATGTCCCATGAAAACAAGCTTAGGATTTCAGGATTTCAAGGCTGCCAGTTATGAATAGAGACAGAAACATCCTGCTGTATGAGTTTTATGGAGCTGACAAGAAAAAGCAAAGTTTGGTCCCTTATAATCCCACAAATGCATCACAGTCACCTACTGCTATGGGCTTGGGTGTCATGGTCAGAATTATAGATATACCTCAAAAGTAAAATAGATTCAGTCCAGGCACAGGGAATCTCCTTCCATTTTAGTTCTAGTATTAGCATTAGTTATGTCTGTGTTGCAGAGAAAACAAAGTGTGTTTTTGCTGTTTTAGTTTAAAACAAATAAAAAGAAAGCAAAAGGATATCTTTTATAAAAAAATATAATCTTAGGTTAATACTTGGAAAACGAATGATTCGCAGGGTGCAGTGCAGGTCACAGGGGAAGCATAAAGCCTTTCATTTCTAGGCATCACTGGTTTGCTTTCATTTGTGCTCCATGATTATATACCTAAATCTTTAAAAGCTTTGGAATTTGGTCAGCTGAAGCACATATATGACGTTAAAGCAGATGTTTCACGGGAGAAGAAGCATAAAGAATAAGGAATGTTGCTGCACAAAACATATCTGCATCTTTGTAAATGAAGTAACACAAACTGTTTGATTCCTTAACTGCTTTAATGGTGTTGCTGTATATCAACGTTACGTTTTGCTTCATTTGGAGAGTACTTGACTATCACATATATAGAAATTCAATGTTTCTAATTTTATAATTTCAAACTGATGTTTCGGGGCTACATATTATATAATCTGTAATAAATAACTTATTTGCTACAGAAAAGAGAGGAACCAGTAAAAATCAAAATCACTCTCATATGAATATGAAGTGCCTTAAAAGTGACTCATGGAAACCAACTGGCTTTACAAAGTCAACATTAGATGTATTCCTAAACCACAAGTGTGGATAAATCTATGATAATATCCTCCAGCAATTTATAATTTCCCTCAACTCATGCATTACCTCAGCTCCAGGATATTCCTATATGGGTTTAAAGTTTAACTAATGACCAGGAATCTTTACTCACTTTATCCAAATCACATATTTTTCCTCAAATCCTGAATGTCAGATATTCTGAATTAGAATTTTTTTTTCCAGTCAAAGCAAATATAGTAAAAGGAGACCTACTGTGGGTCCAGCTTCCCACAGTACCTTCAGCTCAGACCCCTTCCTTTTTGATGGAAATGTGAACTTTTAGATTATATGGGTTGAGGTTAAACCTTCAGTAGTGCCCCTGATCAATAGAATTACCAGCCATGTAACTTATGAAAAAAGTACATGGATACTGAAGGGTATTAAGAACTATAACTGTTGTAAATATTTAATATTCTTCGGCCTGAAATGAGACAAAGAACAGAAAAAATATCCAATTCCTTACTTTACTGCTCTAATCATTAGATTATTCTTTAAGAAAGAAAACTATACAATTCCTTTCTCTCTCTCTCTCTTTGTGTATGTAGGTAGGTAGGTAGGTAGGTAGGTAGGTAGGTAGGTAGGTACATATGTATATCTATCTATCTATCTATCTATCTATCTATCTATCTATCTATCTATCCATCTATGTTTTTAATACCTGCAGGTTACATATTTTTTTTCTCTCCTTATATATATATATTCATATGTGGAGCCATATCACTCCTTTAAATATGAATAAGTATTTAGTCAAATTATTCTTCTACATAACAGTTTTGACACATTTATAAAACTAGCTTGCTTTTCACTTGATGTATAATGGATACCTGATGCAACAGCTCCAGTGGTAATTGTACTCAATTTGAATTGAGTAGGTAACTTTTAAAATTTAAAAATTCATAAAGAAATTCATGAAGAAAGTCATAAAAAAATTTAAATTCCTGAAAACAGCAATGTATTTAGCTTAATCTGTCATTTAACTGACTGACCCAGGTTTCTACCCTGTTCTCAGAAGGCAGCTGTCCCCCTTTCCACAGGAGACATGCATTATATTCATAGGAATGTAAGTCCCATGCTTGTTTCTTTGTCTTTTCATGATTATTATTATCTGAGGTATCAGATTAAACATGCACCAGTTTTCAGGGATTCTCTGCCTAATCCAATGCCCTTGTAAAAGCTTGTAATCTTCCTTAGCATTTTATGTACTCTGTTCTTTTACCCAATCCAAATATCCTTCTTAAAAATCAAAGTTTTAAAATATATTTTTGTTATGAAAATAATTTCGTGCATAACTATGTATGCTATTTAGCAAATAGTATAGAGCAACTATACTATTATTAATAATTACTAAATTATATTACTATTACTAATAGATTTGTATTAGTGATTTACATTTATCAGTTAGAGCATCATAGAACCATTTAGGTTGGAGAAGAGCCTTAAGATCATAGAGTCCAACCATCAACCCTGCCAAGTCCACCACCAAATCCTGTCTTTAGGTGCCATGTCTACATGGCTTTTAAATATATTCGGGGATAGTGACCGACCACTTCCTTGGGCAGCCTGTTTCAATGCTTGATAGCCCTTTCTGTGAAGAATTTTTTTCCAGTAATCAATCTAACCATCCCCTGGTACAATATGAGGCCATTTCCTCTTGTCCTATTGCTTGTTAATTGGGAGAAGAGACTGACCCACACCTTGCTACAACCTCCTTTCAAGTAATTGTAGAGAGAGATAAAATCACCCCTGAGCCTCCTTTTCTCCAGTGTGAATGGCTCTCTCAGCCACTCCTCACAGGACTTCTGTTCCAAACCTCTCACCACCTTCTCCTGGCATCTTCCAGCACCTCCATGTCTTTCTTGAAGTGAAGGGCCAAGAACTGGACACAGGATTTGAGGTGATGCTTCACCAGTGCCGAGCATAGGGGGACAATCACTGCCCTGATCCTGCTGGCCACACTACTGCTGATACAGGCCAGGATGCCATTGGCCTTCTTGGCCACCTGGGCACACGCTGGCTCATGTTCAGCCGCTGTCACCAGCATCTCCAGGTCCTTTTCTGATGAGCAGCTTTCCAGCCACTCCTCCCCAGCCTGTAGTGCTACAGAGGGTTGTTGTGACCCAGGTTTAGGACCTGACACTTGGCCTTATTGAACCTCAAACAGCTTATTGAACCTCAAACACTTGATCAAATTGAACCTCAGCCCATCAATCCAGCCGGTCCAGATCTCTCTACAGAGCCTTCCTGCCCTCCAGCAGATCAACACTCTCACCCAGCTTGGTGTCATCTGCAAACTGACTGAGTGTGCACTCAGACATCTTATCCAGAATCCTGCCAAAGGTATTAAGCAGGACTGGCCCAACACTGAGCCTTTGGGAACCCCACTGGTGACCGGCTGGCAGCTGGACCTAGCACCACTCACCACCACTCTCTGGGCCTGGCCATCTAGCCAGTTTTCTACCCTGCAAACCATAGTTCTTATAGAAGCATCTACAAGAGTACTTCTGCCCAAAAGACTATGGAAGTATCTGTAGGAGCCTCTTTTACAGTTTGTAGCTTGAGTCCCTGTCTGGCTGGAAAGATTCTCTTTGGTGTACTTGGAGGGATTTTTCAAATTTCCAACTTTTTTTTTTTTTTAATTCAATTGTGTATAAGTTTAGTTTCATTCTTAACATTTAAAGAAACAGATGGTTATACAGACAGCAAAAAAACCCCAAAGAGCATGTCCCTAGTATCTGTAAAGTTGTCTCATTTTAAATAACATTTTCACATGTCTTCTTCTGTGTGTGAACTGTTCAGGTTAAAAACACTTTTTGGACAACAATTTTTGCCTGTTACCTAGTTAAACTTGCTATAACACTTTTTAAACTTGATAAATAATGCACAGCAAAGCAAGATTATGGTGGGTGAATATTAATGGCAGGAATTAGAGCACAGAAACTAATCTATAGTCAGAGTACACTAAAGCACAGAGTACTAAGTGACATAAGTAGGCTAATTGGATGCTTCTTACAGGAACTTCTTTTCTGCAAACATTAGATTCACCTGACAGAGATTTATTTGATGACTCTTGGATAAGAAAGAAAGAAAATGCTTCTCTTTTGTGTCAAAGTAACAGATCTGTGTCTTGACATCAAGGGAAAAACCAACCAAACAAAATAAAAAGGAAGAGATGCGCCTAGTATCTTAATGGTATGTTATTTTTCTTCCTTATTTATTTAAAGAATCAAAATAATTCTTCTTACTCTTCTCACAATCCTTCTCCCACCTTTGAAAAAGACTCAGATTGTTAGAATAAGATAGCATTTAAGAAAATAACTATTTAGCAGTACAGTATCTTGATCAATGTTTGCACATGGTCTAGATGACCTAGTTTAAAATAATATAGTTTCCCTTCTACTCACAAAGACTGGAATCAACTTAGGACTTGGGGGGGTTTTTTGGTGTTTTTTTTAAATGATTTTTTTTTTTTAATCATAGCTGTACGCTTTCCTCAGCCAGCCCAATGAACTGCAGAGGCATAGATTGGTGCTAGTCAGTAGCCCAGTTTACAAATACCTCTCACAGTTTGTGGGTCTCTGGCCTGTGAGTGGTAACCTGGATAGAGTGACCAAATCCCACACACGAAGTGAGAGATAGAGGGGGAAAATAGGAGCAGCAAGAGATGATAGTCTACCCAGAGCATTTCCTAAGTAAAGGTGGGAAATGCCTTCATCACTTTTGGCAGCAACCTCTCCAAGGGCTCGCCTGCTCAGCTTGATCAAAGTCCAGACCCAAGGTGAGCCAGAAGAATAACTTTGAGGGAAAATGAGTAATGACATGTCATTGTAAGGAACTGCCAGGAGTAAGCCCATACTGTGCTATAGCTCTATCAAACTGAATCCATTAATTATGTCTTTGTTAGAACCCAACATGAATGGAAGCTGTATGAAATGCAGCATGAAATCCAGAAAATTACAGCATCATATTTAATATCATCAAACAACCAAATCTTAACCTTATACATAGCTATGTTCTTTATAGCACTCAAGGCTGTTCTCTTGTCAACAGTTATTACAGAGAGGATGGAGAGTGTGTCTGCCATGTTTGCATTACTGGATTTGTGAAGGCTTCCCGTTTAAAAGCTCAAATTAAAATCAGAAAATGAGGTTCAGGCACAAAGTCAACTCCAGTTTATGAACAAAGAAGCTGTTCTGGCAAGTGTGTTAATTTATGGGAAATCTCTCAATAAAGAAATTCTAGATTCAGTCACCTATACCTAGGCTTCTACTAATCTATTAAATTCCAAATGGTCTCTGAAACTCTCCAGAAGATTACTTTTGTTCCTTCTGATCAGGCAGGATACCCTTGGTATTTTACTAGTATAAAGCCAAGGCACAAACTCTGAGTATCAGAGAGCTGGCTGAAAAAATATTACCCTACATTATACCAGTTTCTGGTACGGTATACATAATTACACTTGTGTGATTTTTGCTGTGTCAATAGCATTTTCAATTAAGTGAATATAAGGTCAAATAAAGCTGGATAACTTTCAGTAGCATTAGTGGAATCTAAATAGAATTAACACTGTAGATGAATTACCCAGGCCACTTGTAAAACTGAGTGTTAAACCAGTCAGAAGCCTTTTGACAGGACTTTACTACAGTGAAGCTGTAAGTCAAGTAAATAAAACCATGGCAAAACTACAAGAACATTAAAAGAATCATTACATAGATAATTAATAGCTAATGAGTTCCTTTTCTTTGTACTTTACTAACTACAAAAACATGAATTGTAAGTGTATGTAATAACTATTTGTGGATACAAGTTTTAGACATTTTCTTCCCCTCCTCCATTTTCTTCCCCTCCTCCATTTTCTTTCTCTTTTTGTTTCGTACTCTGAAAACCCAACCCAGGTCCAAATCATGCACTTGGATGTTTTATACTTTGTTTCAGAGAGGAACACTGGGAAACAAAACCAGAAAAGATAAAGCAAGTAGTGTAGAAGCTTTTCACATATTAAATATGGATGACATTCAAGTGTGAGAAGCAAAGGACAGATTATTGTTCATTGTCAAGTTTCAAAGGATGCTGACTTTATTTCACTTCCCAGTTCTGAGTTACCATTCTCAAAGCTTTTTTGTTCCCAAGCTAAAGGAATGGAGGAGACCTGCTCAGTTCATATGTGTTAAGCACTGGAGGACAAGTATGAGATTTGTAGGGGAAAGCAGACGTCCAAAGGCTGTAAGAAAAATAAAGTAATTTCAGCAATAGCCAAAGCATGATTAGGATTACAGCTCACTAAGGTTAGCGGGCAGTCCTATTAGTGTTGAGTATGTCCAAATTCTATATAAATCAAGAAACAAAAGAACTACTTGCTCAGGACAGCTTTGCTAGTATCAGGTACCAGTGGAGAACACTGTTCATATTGCTGCATTGCACAGTACACCCCTGAAGCCAAACAGTTGAAACTTAATAAGCCCCTGGTCAAGAGCCCTGGAGGTAAGAGCCAGACCCTGCAATAGTAGAATCAAGTTGTCTAAAATGCATACATGCCCAAACATGCTAAAAATTCATGTGCCACAGAGATGTTCTAAAAAAAACTTGGTTGTTGAGAAACAGTTTCTAGTTCCTTATCAACCCTTTATTTCCTGTTTAAAGATTCAAGTGATGAAGAAAATTGTTTATCACATATCTACAGTATAACAAACTCAGTATGTGCTGAATTAACTGCTGTTTTCTGGACTTAGCATTACTGACAACCCAAACCACAGGCAGCAAAACCAATCAGCCTGGCAGGCTACTTAATGCGTGTCCATGTGCCCCTGCACACACTGAATCACAGCATGGTTAGGTCAGTCCAGAGGTCCTGGGTCTGAAGGGTGACACTAGGGCTGCCAAGCTGTTCAGTGGCAGTAATTTCTGTGGTACCTGGTCATCAGTCAGACATCCTCTCCATCCACAATTTGGGTATCTTCAGATATCTCTATATTAAAATTATATCCCAGGGTCTGGGCACACCTTCACACCTACTACTGATCGTGACATCATCATCTCTGTTGTCAGTTCATCAACCACCCCTGTGTAAAGCATAGGGTGACGCTGTTACCTCATGCCAAACTCCTATCCAGCTTGTCATAATATAGACAGGTAGATGATCACTGGCAGGAGGCAGCTCTTTATTATCTCTCACTGTTTTAATTTTGTATTTCACTGTGTCTTTATTTAAACATGAGTTAATGACTCCATTTATGTTTCTGCAGCTGAACTGCATTTTTTCTGAATCTTTGTTTCTGTCCTTTTCCCAGTATTAGGTGGTCCTAATATTGAGACATTCAGGATAACTGCTGCTGGATGAGCAATGAAAGGACAAAAATCATAGAATAATTTGGGTTGGAAAAGATGTCCAAAAAGTCGTCTAGTCCAACCCCCCTGCAAAGAGCGTAGACTTCTGCAACATGACCAGGTTGCTAGAACCAACTGACAGATATGGGCTTTCACTGACTACAAGCGGGTGTGCAGAGTTTGTGTTCAAGAAAACAAAGTTATTTCTGATTAGTGAGTTCCCCAAAGATGGAGCACTGTAGGAAGTGCAGGAAAAGCAGCTGCCTTTCCTTTTTTTTTTTTTTTTTAGACCTGGACAATCACTTAAACATTACTTATTGTGACATTTCTGATGTCTGAATCCTAGTAAGGAGACTTACTAGGATTCAGACTAGGACTCTAGCAAGAATCTAGATGTCATTAAATAGTCTTCTTAATCTAGCTGTCAATGAAATAATTTATGCTGTATGTAGCTGGCTATGCAAACTAATAAAAACCTACTTCAACAAAATGAAAATGTGTTACATTTCCTCATACAGTAATGTGGAGAGCAAACAGTGTCTAAAACATGAAATATATTTCATAAATTGAGGTATTTCCCAGCACTCACACGAGATTTTAGAATCTGAGAGTAGAGGAAAATTTTCAGTCTAGGTTAAAATGATATTTAGCCACTTACAGTTACAGTAGGTGCTCTATGTATCACATCGACAACTTAAATCTCCAAAGTATAAATGTCAAAGACCCTTGTTCTGCCTAAAAGCAATTTGCTAGATAAAACCAGAGAATTTCAATTAAGGATGAATGTGCAATTACTTTAAGGAAGAATAAAACAAAGCTTTCCATTAGGAATATATGAGCAGCTGTTAAAAAAAATAAAATACTGTCAATACTGTCTCTTCATTCAATTAACTCCTAACCTTGCAGACCACAGATCATTTCATTTGTCACCACATCGATTAGGCAGCTCTACATTTTGGGAGTACTTCTATGCCATTAGGATATTAGACCCAGCTAATTTCTTCCCCAAGAATTACACTAATACATTTGACATATTCATTAGCTAATGAAGTTCAAAGATTCCTATCAAATCCTTTCTGTAAGTATTGAGAACTACCCTTATCAAAAATCCAATTCAGAGACAAAATAGGTATCCTTTTCCAATATATAATATGCAACAGCTAATATTTTGAAACTAAAATTGTCATTTCCTTGCTGCTATGAAACTACAAGAAACAAGGAAATGATGTTAAACAACAAAAAAACCCAAAATATTAGCTGTCAAAATCATTAATAATTTAATCTGTTAAGTACAGGAGCTCTCCCTTTACTATTTTAAAACATGTTTGAACTATATTTCCTCTCCAAACAGTAAAGCAATCTTCTCATTTCCTGCTTTTCTGACTGTGAATTCAATAACTTTAACAAGTTATTTTTATAGACCCAGATTCAGAGAAGTTAAAAAAAAAATCACCTTTTTTTCTGTATTAATTGAACCAGTAATGTAATATCTAAAGTAATTTTATGTGCAGTAAATAAATAGAAATGCTTCCTTATGTTTTCATGAGGTGTATAAAAGAAAGCATTCAAAGCATTCTCCTACCTTAGTCAAAGATGCTTGCTGCTGGCAGACTGTAACAATTTTACTTGCATCCTAGTAAACTCTTGAACAGTAATCCTGTTATATGTCTACAGCAGTTTCACGGGGGTGGGACTTCTGTGTAATAATGAATTCACCAGGGAATCTTCCCTTTCAGAGAGTGCTGCTGCAGACAAGGAAACCACTCTACACTTACTGTCACAAGCTTTTGGATGATTAGGTTAAGACGCAGGAGTAAATACATGTACACACATAGAGTGATGCATATTCAAATATCTCCTATCTGCTAAAGCTTTGACAGGATGAAAACTTCAGTATGCTTTACAGGGAAGGTATATATATATATATAT